>SRMA01024594.1:0-28739 GCA_007224835.1 Danionella cerebrum | reverse complement strand
CCATTGTGAGTCTATGGGAAGCCTAAGCCAATCAAATTTCGGTATTTAAATTAGTTAAGGTAATTAGTCAGCTGCCTCCAACTGCCACTTTTCGAACCGAGGAGACATTTCTCAGATTTTGACCATGCCTCAAACAAATAAACATTACAGAAGAACCGTATAACATATCGAGATGATTCTTTCTTTTTGAGAAGCAGAAGGCCTGAATGAAGATTATGGTGTAAATTTTTTTTAGATATGTGGAAAATTCTATTAGTTATGGCGAGTTAGAAAACGCCTTAATTTCAAACATTCAAGCATTATTTTCTGGGTGAAATGCATTGATCTCAATGGAGCAATTTGCTTCCCTCGTTAAGGTTTAGCCCTCCTAGTTTAAAAACTGTAGGTCATATGAAAAAAACAACTGCATCTTTGAAAAGAGGACAAATTTCTCTACTACTTTAATATAAATTTTGTGCATAAAGGGTAAAGTTTAGTTTAGGAGAGAGGAATTGATGAAGAAGTTCGAGATGTGAAAAATTAGAGTGGAAGCTAGAGTGGAGCAGAATTAGGTCAAAATCCAAATTCTTCATTAAACTTAAACTGTGATTAATAAAAATCTGTAAAAGATATGAAAAAGCTGAAAACACATTTTAAAAGCTGAAAATGTGTTGAATTGTTTAAAAGCTGAATGATTGCTCTAGCTGAAAGTATGCTGAAGTTATGAAGGTTGAAAAAAGCTGAAGATTTAAAAGAGATTTGAAGTGTTTCCCATCCATTTCAATGGGAAAAATATTTTAAATAAAGTTAAATTTTATAAAAAGTATAAAAGATATCAAAAAGCTGTATACGAGCAACATAGAGCAAAAAAAGCTGAACGTTTTGACGTTTGAATGGTGTTTCTAGGGCAAAGTATGCTGAAGTAGTAGGCTCCGGAAAAAGGGGGGGGAATAAGAATAATAAAAAAAAAAATAATAATAAATACGGAGGATAACAATAGTGTGAATGCCTCTGCATTCACACTAACTAGAAAGTGCATTTCCTAGCGGAAAATGCGTGTGAATGCAGAGAGCTGGAAGAGAATGCTTAAAATTGCTGAATTCCTTGGCTGAACGGTGAAACATTAGAAAGTTAAAAGTGTCAAAATTTGAAAGTTGAAGCTAAAAGGTGAAACATTGTAATTTGAAAAGTGTCAAAATTTGAAAGCTGAAGCTGAAACATTGTAAAGTTGAAATATAAAAAGTTAAAAGTGGAAGCTGAAGGGTGAAACATTAGAGAGAACAAAGTGTTGAAAATCAAAAGTGGGAGCTGAAAGGTAAAACATTAGAGAGTTAAAGTGTCAAAAGTTGAAAGTTGAAGCTAAAGGGTGAAACATTGTAAAGTTGAAAATGTCAAAAGTTGAAAGGTGAAGCTGAAATATTGTAAAGTAGAAATATGTAAAGTTGAAAATGGAAGCTGAAGGGTAAAATATTAGAAAGTTGAAAGTGTCAAAAGTTGAAAGTGGAAGCTGAAATATGAAACATTAGAAAGTAATTTAGACCAACTCCTGTGTCTCTCTCATTTTCCTAAGCTGAGATAGAGATGTCAATTTGGTTGCTATGGTAACCAGATGGTTGCTATGGAGGGGTCAGTGACATTATATAATGTTCCCTGTGTGACTACAAGTCATTTAGACTAACTCCCGTGTCTCTCTCATTTTCCTAAGCTGAGATAGAGATGTGTTAATTTGGTTGCTATGGTAACCAGAATGGTTGCTATGGAGGGGTATGTGACGGTATATAATGTTTCCTGTGTGACTACAATTCAATTAGACCAACTCCCATGTCTCTCTCGTTTCCCTAAGCTGAGAAAGAGATGTGCCAACTGGGTTGCTATGGTAACCAGTATTGTTGCTATGGAGGGGTCATTGACATCATATAATGTTTCATGTGTCACTATGAGTGAAACAAACCAAACCCTGTGTCCCTAGCATTTTTCTAAGCTGAGATAGAGATATGTCAATTTGGTTGCTATGGTAACCATTTGGTTGCTATGGAGGGTTTAGTTACCTCAGTGATTGTTACCGGGGTCACAATTATTGAAACAAACTCACCCCCATGTCTCTAGCACTTTCCTAAGCTGAGGGAGAGATGTGTCAATTGGGTTGCTATGGTAACCAGTATGGTTGCTATGGAGGGGTCATTGGCATAATATATTGATCCCTGTGTGACTACAAGTAAATTACACCAACCCCCATGTCTCTAGCATTTTCCAAAGCTGAGATAGAGATGTGTCAATTTGGTTGTAATGGTAACCAGTATGGTTGCTATGAAGGGGTCAGGGACATAATATAATGTTCCCTGTGTGATTACAAGTCAATTAAAGCAACTCCTGTGTCTCTAGCATTTTTCTAAGCGGAGATAGAAATGTGTCAATTGGGTTGCTATGGAAACCAGTATGGCTGCTATGGAGGGGTCTGCTACCTCAATTAATGTTTCCGGGGTCGCCATTAGTGAAACAAACTCACCCCCATGTCTCTAGAATTTTCCTAAGCTGAGATAGAGATGTGTCAATTGGGTTGCTATGGTAACCAGTATGGTTGTTATGAAGGGGTCAGTGACAATATGTAATGTCCCCTGTGTGACTACAAGTCATTTAGACCAACTCCCATGTCTCTCTCATTTTCCTAAGAAGAGATAGAGATTTGTCAATTTGGTTGCTATGGTAACCAGTATGGTTGTTATGGAGGGGTCAGTGACATTAGATAATGTTCCCTTTGTGACTACAAGTCAATTAGACCAACTCCTGTGTCTCTAGCATTTTCCTAGGCTGAGATAGAGTTTTGCCATATTGGTTGCTATGGTAAATTATTTGGTTGCTATGGAGGGGTAAGTGACATTATATAATGTTCCCTTTCTGACTACAAGTCATTTAAACCAACTCCCATGTCTCTCCCATTTTCCTAAGCTGAGATAGACATGTGTCAATTTGGTTGCTATGGTAACCAGTATGGTTGCTATGGAGGGGTCAGTGACATTATATAATGTTCCCTGTGTGACTCCAAGTCATTTAGACCAACTCCCGTGTCTCTCTCATTTTCCTAAGCTGAGAGAGAGATGTGTCAATTCGGTTGCTATGGTAACCAGTATGGTTGCTATGGAGGGGTCAGTGACATTATAAAAGGTTCCCTGTGTGACTACAAGTCAATTAGACCAACTCCTGTGTCTCTAGCATTTTCCTAGGCTGAGATAAAGATTATCCGGTTTGGTTGCTATGGTAAATAATCTGGTTGCTATGGATGAGTTAGTGACATCATGTTGTAATCTACATTCAACCTAGATCAATATAAAACAACTCCCATGTTTCTGCGATGTTCCACTTAGAAGATATTTGACATTCAAAAATTATGTTGAAAAGTGGGCGTGGCTTGATGAATTAATGTTAAATCATAAGCAATGATTGGCTGGATTAGTTATATGCATCCTTAATGTTGCTATGAATCTCCATTGTGAACCAATTACAGAAGCTCTTTTACAATTGGATCATATGGGAATCATTTGTCCCATTGAAATGAATGGCAGCAATACATCTCTATGGTTGTTAAAACTGGGCGTGGCTTAATGAATTTATGTTAAATCATAAGCAATGATTGGCTGGATTAGTTATATGTATCCTTAATGTTGCTTTGAATCTCCATTGTGAACCAATTACCAAAGCTCTTTTACAATTGGATCATATGGGAATCAATTGCCCCATTGAAATGAATGGCAGCAATGCATCTCTATGGCCCATTGTGAGTCTATGAGAAGGCTAAGCCAATCAAATTTCATTATTCAAATTAGTTGATTAACAGCTGCCTCCAACTGCCACTTTTCGAATCGAGGAGACTTTTCTCAGATGTTGACCATGCCTCAAACAAATAAACATTACAGAAGAACCGTGAGACATATCGAGATGATTCTTTCTTTGTGAGAAGCAGAAGGCCTCAATGAAGATTATGGTGTAAAAAAATTTTAAGATATGTGGAAAATTCTATTAGTTATGGCGAGTTAGAAAAAGCCTAAATTTAAAACTTTCAAGCATTATTTTCTGGGTGAAAATGCATTGATCTCAATGGAGCAATTTGCTTCCCTCGTTAAGGTTTAGCCCTCCTAGTTTAAAACCCGTAGGTCATATGAAAAAAACAACTGCATCTTTGGAAAGAGGACAAATTTCTCTACTACTTTAATATAAATTTTATGCATAAAGGGTAAAGTTAAGTTTAGGAGAGAGGAATAAATGAAGAAGTTTGAGATGTGAAAAATTAGAGTGGAAGCTAGAGTGGAGCAGAATTAGGTCAAAATCCAAATTCTTCATTAAACTTAAACAATAATAAATAAAAATCTGTAAAAGATATGAAAAAGCTGAAAACATATTTTAAAAGCTGAAAATGTGTTGAATTGTTTAAAAATTGAATGATTGCTCTAGCTGAAAGTATGCTGAAGTTATGAAGGTTGAAAAAAAGCTGAAGATTAAAAGAGATTTGAAGTGTTTCCCATTCATTTCAATGGAAAAAATATTTTAAATAAAGTTAAATTTTATAAAAAGTATAAAAGATATCAAAAAGCTGTATACGAGCAACATAGAGCAAAAAAAGCTGAACGTTTTGACGTTTGAATGGTGTTTCTAGGGCAAAGTATGCTGAAGTAGTAGGCTCCGGAAAAAGGGGGGGGAATAAGAATAAAAAAAATAATAATAATAAATACGTAGGATAACAATAGTGTGAATGCCTCTGCATTCACACTAATAACTAGAAAGTGCATTTCCTAGCGGAAAATGCGTGTGAATTCAAAGAGCTGAAAAGGGAATGCTCAAATTGCTGAATTCCTTGGCTGAAGAGTGAAACATTAGAAAGTTTCAAAAGCTGAAGCTGAAACATTGTAAATTTGAAATATGTAAAGTTGAAAGTGGATGCTGAAGGGTGAAAAATTAGAAAGTAGAAAGTGTTAAAAATTAAAAGTAGGAGCTGAAAGGTAAAACATTAGAAAGTTAAAGTGTCAAAAGTTGAAAGTTCAAGCTAAAAGGTGAAACATTATAAAGTTGAAAATGTCAAAGTTGAAAGCTAAAGCTGAAACATTGTAAAGTTGAAATATGTAAAGTTGAAAGTGGAAGCTGAATGTTAAAATAAAGGAAAGTTGAAAGTGTCAAAAGTTGAAAGTGGAAGCTGAAAGGTGAAACATTGTAAAGTTGAAAATATCAAAAGTTGACAGTGGAGGCTGAAGGTAAAACATTCTAAAGTTGAAAACGTATAAAGTTGAAAGGTGAAGCATTGTAAAGTTGAAAGTGTCAAAAATAGAAAGTGGAAGCTAAGGGTGAAACTTTTGAAAGTTGAAAGTGTCAAAAGATGAAAGTGGAAGCTAAAAGGTATAATATAAATAAGTTGAAATTCTGTCTAGCATTTTCCAAACCTAAGCTCAAGATATGGCAATTGCGTTGCTGTGGTAAAAAGTCTGGTCGCTCTGGACAGGTCATTTACATAATAGATTGTTCCCAGTGTCACTATGAGTGAAACAAAACAACCCCCATGTCTCTAGCATTTTCCAAAGCTGAAATAGGGATATGCCAATTTGGTTGCTATGGTAACCAGTATGGTTGCTATGGAGGGGTCAGTGACATTATATAATGTTCCCTGTGTGACTACAAGTCATTTAGACCAACTCCCGTGTCTCCCTCATTTTCCTAAGCTGAGATAGAGATGTGTTTTTGGTTGCTATGGAAACCAGTATGGTTGCTATGGAGGGGTCAGTGACATTATATAATGTTCCCTGTGTGACTACAAGTCATTTAGACCAACCCCAGTGTCTCTCTCATTTTCCTAAGCTGAGATAGAGATGTGTCAATTTGGTTGCTATGGTAACCGGTATGGTTGCTATGGAGGGGTAAGTGACATTATATAATGTTCCCTGTGTGACTACAAGTCATTTAGACCAACTCCCGTGTCTCTAGCATTTTCCT
Organism: Danionella cerebrum; assembly: GCA_007224835.1. Taxonomy (NCBI): domain Eukaryota; kingdom Metazoa; phylum Chordata; class Actinopteri; order Cypriniformes; family Danionidae; genus Danionella; species Danionella cerebrum. The sequence continues at coordinate 22,787 of SRMA01024594.1, read as the reverse complement.
AAACTCAGATAGAGATGTGTCAATTTGGTTGCTATGGTAATCAGTATGGTTGCTATGGAGGGGTCAGTGACATTATATAATGTTCCCTGTGTGACTACAAGTCATTTAGACCAACTCCTGTGTCTCTGTCGCTTTCCTAAGCTGAGATAGAGATGTGTTAACTGGGTTGCTATGGTAACCAGTATGGTTGCTATGGAGGGTCAGGTACCTCAATGAATGTTCCCGGGGTCGCTACTAGTGAAACAAACTCACCCACATGTCTCTAGCATTTTCCTAAGCTGAGATAGATATGTGTCAATCAGGTTGCTATGGTTACCATTATGGTTGCTATGGAGGGTCATTGACATTATATAATGTTCCCTGTGTGACTATAAGTCAATTAGACCAACTCCTGTGTCTCTAGCATTTTCCTGGGCTGAGATAGAGATGTGTCAAATGGGTTGCTATGGAAATTAATCTGGTTGCTATGGATGAGTTGGTGACATCATCTTTAATCTACATTCAACTTAGATCAATATAAAACAACTCCCATGTCTCTACGATGTTCCACTTAGAAGATATTTGACATTCAAAAATGATGTTGAAAAGTGGGCGTGGCTTGTTGAATTAATGTTAAATCATAAGCATTGATTGGCTGGATTAGCTATATGCATCCTTAATGTTGCTATGACTCTCCATTGTGAACCAATTACAAAAGCTATTTTACATTAGGATCATATGGGAATCAATGGCCCCATTGAAATGAATGGGAGCAATGCATCTCCATGGCCCATTGTAGGTCTATGGGACAGCCTTAGCCAATCAAATTTCAGTATTCAAATTAGGCCCAGCTGGCTCCAACTGCCACTTTTTGAATCGAGGAGACATTTCTCAGATTTTGACCATGCCTCAAACAAATAAACATTACAGAAGAACCGTAAGACATATCGAGATGATTCTTTCTTTGTGAGAAGCGGAAGACTTCAATGAAGATTATAATGTAATTTTTATAAAGATAGGTTAAAAATTTTAGGAGTTATGGCAAGTTAAAAAAAGCCTTAGTGTATAATTTTCGAGCAGTATCTTCTGGTTGAAATGCATTGATCTTAATGGAGCAATTTTCTTCCCTCGTTAAGGTTTAGCCCTTCTAGTTCAAAAACCGTAGGTCATATCAAATTAACAACTGTATCTTCAAAAAGAGGACAAATTTCTCTACTACTTTAATATAAAATGTGTTCATAAAGGTTAAAGTTTAGTTTAGGAGAGAGGAATAGATTCAGAAGTTTGAGATGTGAAAAACAAGAGTGGAAGCTAGAGTGGAGCAGAATTAGGTAAAAATCTAAAATCTTCATAAATATAAACTGTGATTTATACAAATCTGTATCAGATATGAAAAAGCTGAAGACATCATTTAAAAGCTGAAAGTGTGTAGAATTGTTTAAAAGTTGAATGGTTGCTGTAGCTGAAAGTATGCTGAAGTTATTAAAGGCTGAAAAAGCTTAAGTTTGAAGGAGGTTTGAAGAGTCTCCCCATTCATTTCAATGGGAAAAATATTTTAAATAAAGTTAACTTTTATAAAAAGTATAAAAGATATCAAAAAGCTGAATACAAGCAACCTAGAGCAAAAAAAGCTGAACGTTTTGACGTTTGAATGGTGTTTCTAGCGCAAAGTATGCGGAAGGAGATAGCTTCTCAAAAAGGGGGGGAATAAAAATAATAATAAATACGTAGGATAACAATAGTGTGAATGCCTCTGCATTCACACTAACTAGAAAGTGCATTTCCTAGCGGAAAATGCGTGTGAATGCAGAGAGCTGAAAAGGGAATGCTCAAATTGCTGAATTCCTTGGCTGAAGAGTGAAACATTAGAAAGTTTCAAAAGCTGAAAGCTGAAGCTGAAACATTGTAAATTTGAAATATGTAAAGTTGAAAGTGGAAGTTGAATGTTAAAATATTAGAAAGTTGAAAATATCAAAAGTTGAAAGGGGAGGCTGAAAGGTAAAACATTCTAAAGTTGAAAACGTATAAAGTTGAAAAGTGAAGCATTGTAAAGTTGAAAGTGTCAAAAATAGAAAGTGGAAGCTGAAAATTTTGAAAGTTGAAAGTGTCAAAAGATGAAAGTGGAAGCTGAAAGGTATAATATTAGTAAGTTGAAATTCTGTGTAGCATTTTCCTAACCTAAGATAAAGATATGGCAATTGTGTTGCTGTGGTAAAAAGTCTGGTCGCTCTGGACAGGTCATTTACATAATAGATTGTTCCCAGTGTCACAATGAGTGAAACAAAACAACCCCCATGTCTCTAGCATTTTCCAAAGCTGACATAGGGATATGCCAATTTGGTTGCTATGATAACCAGTATGGTTGCTATGGAGGGGTCAGTGACATTATATAATGTTCCCTGTGTGACTACAAGTCATTTAGACCAACACCCGTGTCTCTCTCATTTTCCTAAGCTGAGATAGAGATGTATCAATTTGGTTGCTATGGTAACCACTATGATTGCTATGGAGGGGTCAGTGACATTATATGATGTTCCCTGTGTGACTTCAAGTCATTCAGAGTAACTCCTGTGTCTCTCTCATTTTCCTAAGCTGACATAGAGATGTGTCAATTTGGTTGCTATGGTAACCAGTACGGTTGCTATGGAGGGGTCAGTGACAATGTTCCCTGTGTGACTACAAGTCATTTAGACCAACTCCCGTGTCTCTCTCATTTTCCAAAGCTGAGATAGAGATGTGTCAATTTGGTTGCTATGGTAACCAGTATGGTTGCTATGGAGGGGTCAGTGACATTATATAATGTTCCCTGTGTGACTACAAGTCATTTAGACCAACTCCCGTGTCTCTTATTTTCCTAAGCTGAGATAGAGATGTGTCAATTTGGTTGCTATGGTATCCATTATGGTTGCTATGGAGGGGTCAGTGACATTATATAGTGTTCCCTGTGTTACTACAAGTCATTTAAACCAACTCCCGTGTCTCTAGCATTTTCCTAAGCTGAGATAGAGATGTGTCAATTTGGTTGCTATGGTAACCAGTATGGTTGCTATGGAGGGTTAAGTGACAATATATAATGTTCCCTGTTTGACTACAAGTCATTTAGACCAACTCCCGTGTCTCTCTCATTTTCCTAAGCTGAGATAGAGATGTGTCAATTGGGTTGCTATGGTAACCAGTATGGTTGCTATGGAGGGGTCAGTGACATTATGTAATGTTCCCTGTGTGACTACAAGTCATTTAGACCAACTCCCTTGTCTCTATCATTTTCCAAAGCTGAGATAGAGATGTGTCAATTAGGTTGCTATGGTAACCAGTATGGTTGCTATGCAGGGGTCAATGATATTATATGATGTTCCCTGTGTGACTACAAGTCAATTAGACCAACTCCTGTGTCTCTAGAATTTTCCTGGGCTGAGATAGAGATGTATCAATTGGGTTGCTATGGAAATTAATCTGGTTGCTATGGATGAGTTGGTGACATCATGTTGTAATCTACATTCAACTTGGATCAATATAAAACAACTCCCATGTTTCTACGATGTTCCAATTAGAAGATATTTGACATTCAAAAATGACGTTGAAAAGTGGGCGTGGCTTGTTGAATTTATGTTAAATCAAAAGCAATGATTGGCTGGATTAGTTATATGCATCCTTAATGTTGTTATGACTCTCCATTGTGAACCGATTACAAAAGGTTTTGTACAATAGAATCATATGGGAATCAATTGCCCCATTGAAATGAATGGCAGCAATGCATCTCTATGGCCCATTGTGAGTCTATGAGAAGGCTAAGCCAATCAAATTTCGTTATTCAAATTAGTTGATTAACAGCTGCCTCCAACTGCCACTTTTTGAATCGAGGAGACATTTCTCAGATGTTGACCATGCCTCAAACAAATAAACATTACAGAAGAACCGTAAGACATATTGAGATGATTCTTTCTTTGTGAGAAGCAGAAGGCCTCAATAAAGATTATGGTGTAATTTTTTTTAAGATATGTGGAAAATTCTATTAGTTATGGCGAGTTAGAAAAAGCCTTAATTTAAAACCTTCAAGCATTATTTTCTGGGTGAAATGCATTGATCTTAATGGAGCAATTTGCTTCCCTCGTTAAGGTTTAGCCCTTCTAGTTTAAAAATCATAGGTCATATGAAAGAAACAACTGCATCTTTGGAAAGAGGACAAATTTCTCTACCACTTTAATATAAAATTTGTCCATAAAGGGTAACGTTTAGTTTAGGAGAGAGGAATAAATGAAGAAGTTTGAGATGTGAAAAATTAGAGTGTAAGCTAGAGTGGAGCAGAATTAGGTAAAAATCCAAATTCTTTATTAAACTTAAACTGCGATTTATTAAAATCTGTAAAAGATATGTAAAAGCTGAAAAGAGCTTTTAAAAGCTGAAAATGTGTTGAATTGTTTAAAATTTGAATGATTGCTCTAGCTGAAAGTATGCTGAAGTTATGAAGTTTGAAAAAAAGCTGAAGATTTAAAGAGATTTGAAGAGTCTCCCCATTCATTTCAATGGGAAAAATATTTTAAATAAAGTTAAATTTTATAAAAAGTATAAAAGATATCAAAAAGCTGTATACGAGCAACATAGAGCAAAAAAAGCTGAACGTTTTGACGTTTGAATGGTGTTTCTAGGGAAAAGTATGCTGAAGTAGTAGGCTCCGGAAAAAGGGGGGGGAATAAGAATAATAAAAAAAAAAATAATAATAAATACGTAGGATAACAATAGTGTGAATGCCTCTGCATTCACACTAATAAATACGTAGGATAACAATAGTGTGAATGCCTCTGCATTCACACTAATAAAAATAATAATAAATACGTAGGATAACAATAGTGTGAATGCCTCTGCATTCACACTAATAACTAGATTTTAAAGTTTGCACGCAAACTTCGATGTTGGCTTGCGTTGGTACCGTTAATACCTTTTTTTAAATGTTGTCAATTCCGCAACAATAACATAATCCAACTCTCATGTCTCTATGATTCTCATAAGCTGAGATAGGTACATGCAAAATTGGTTGCTATGGTAACCAGTCTGGTTGTTATGGAGGGGTCAGTGACCTAACATATTGTTCCCCATGTCAACACGAGTAAAATACACCAACCCCCATGTCTCTATGACTTTCGTAAGCTGAGATAGAGATACGCCATATTGGTTGCTATGGTAACAGTGTGGTTGCTATGGAGGGGTCGCTGACCTAATATATTGTTCCCCATATGAATACGAGTAAATTACAGCAACCCCCATGTCTCTATGATTTTCCTGAGCTGAGATAGGTACATGCAAAATTGGTTGCTATGGTAACCAGTCTGGTTGCTATGGAGGGGTCAGTGACCTAACACATTGTTCCCCCTGTCAATACATCAACCCCCATGTCTCTATGACTTTCCTAAGCTGAGATAGAGCTGCGCCATATTGGTTGCCATGGTAACCAGTCTGGTTGCTATGGAGGGGTCGCTGACCTAATATATTGCTCCCCATATCTATACGGGTAAAATACAGCAACCCCCATCTCTCTATGATTTTCCTAAGCTGAGATAGAGACATGCCATATTGGTTGCTATGGTAACCAGTCTGGTTGCTATGGAGGAGTCAGTGACATCATGTTGTAATCTACTTTCCATTTAGAATAATATAAAGCAACCTCCATGTCTCTACTGTGTTCCGTTCAGAAGATATTTGACATCGATAGTTTTGTAAAAAAGTGGGTGTGGCTTAATTATTTTATGTTAAATCACAAGGAATAATTGGCTGGATAAGTGATTTGCTTCTTTATTTCTAGTATGACTTTCCAGTGTCAATCAATTACAGAAGCTCTTTCACAACAGGATCTATGGGATTCATGCTCCATTCATTTCAATGGGCCATTGAAAGTCAATGAGACACCTTTGACCTACTTATTAGTAATCAAGTGCAGCTGCTGCAAAGGGCCAGCTGTTGAAACTGCCAGTTTCAACTGTCAGATTTTAAAATGATGGCAAATCTGCTGGAGAAAATCCAATTTTCATGCCTCAAACAAATAAAGATTATAGAAGAACCGTAAGACATATCGAAATGATTCTTTCTTTGTCAGAAGCAGAAGACCCTAACGAAGAGAATGCTGTAAATTTTGTGAAGGTTTGATTAGAAATAAAAAAATTATGGCGAGCTACAAATAGCCTTCATTTGATTCTGTGCAACTGCTCATTTCTGAGAAATCCATACCTCCAAACAAAGAAGGATTACGAAAGAAGGACAAGACACATTAAAATATTTCCTTTACTGTTAGAATCACAAGATTTTAAGGAAGAAAATGGTGTAAGTTTTGTGAAGCTGTGATAAAGTTAGAATGATTTATGGCGAGTTATAAATAGCCTGCGATTGAGATTTTGAACAGAATCCACCAGAATTTTTGAATGGAGGTGAATGGAGCAATTATGTGCACTCCTTGTGGTTTAGGCCACCTGGAGTAAAAACCGTGTGTTATTTAAAAATGAAAACAGCACCAACTGAAAGAGGACAAAAATCTCTACCATTTAGATATAAAATGTGTGTGTAAAGGTTAATTTTTAGTTGAGAAAACAGTGCAAGTAGCAACAAGACTGAGCTTGCTCAAAGTTAGAGTGAGCGATGACATCACCACTCTAGGGCTCCCATAGGGAATGACTTGGGCGATTTTTGGGCCGAAATTCGCGATTTTTACGGAAACCGCTGGTCAAATCGGTTCGAAAAGACATAGCAACTCGAGTGGGAACAGCTTGGACGACCGTGGAAAGTTTCGTGGCTGTAGCTCGAACGGGCTAGGAGGAGAAGCGTCGTAAAATTTTGACGTAGGAAAAGAGAAGAAGAAGAAGAAGAAGAATAATAACTAGATTTTAAAGTTTGCACGCAAACTTCGATGTTGGCTTGCGTTGGTGCCGTTAATACCTATTTCTTTAAATGTTGTCAGTTCCGCAACAATAACATAATCCAACCCCCCATGTCTCTATGATTCTCATAAGCTGAGATAGGTACATGCAATATTGGTTGCTATGGTAACAAGTCTGGTTGCTATGGAGGGGTCAGTAACCTAACATATTGTTCCCCATGTCAACACGAGTAAAATACACCAACCCCCATGTCTCTATGACTTTCGTAAGCTGAGATAGAGATACGCCATATTGGTTGCTATGGTAACAGTGTGGTTGCTATGGAGGGGTCGCTGACCTAATACATTGCTCCCCATATCTATACGGGTAAAATACAGCAACCCCCAGCGCTCTATGATTTTCCTAAGCTGAGATAGAGACATGCCATATTGGTTGCTATGGTAACCAGTCTGGTTGCTATGGAGGTGTCATTAACATAATATGTTTCAGCTGTCAGTATGGGTGAAGCTTACCAGCCCCCAAGTCTCTAGCATTTTCCTAAGCTAAGATAGAGATGTGGCTATATAGTTGCTATGGTAAACAATTTGGTTGCTATGGAGGAGTTAGTGACATCATGTTGTAATCTACTTTTCATTTAGAATAATATAAAGCAACCCCCATGTCTCTACTGTGTTCCGTTTAGAAGATATTTGACATTGAAAGTTATGTCAAAAAGTGGGTGTGGCTTAATTAATTTATGTTAATTCACAAGCAATGATGGGCTGGATAGTAATTTGCTTCCTTAATGCTTGTATGACTTTCCAGTGTCAATCAATTACAGAAGCTCTTTTACATTTGGATCTATGGGGTTCATGCTCCATTCATTTTAATGGGCCATTGAAAGTCAATGAGACACCTTTGACCTACTTATTTGAAATCAGCTTGCACCTGGAGTTATCAACTGCCAGATTTTCAAACGAGTCAGCTGACTCAACTGTCAGATTTTCAAACGATGGCAAATCTGCTGGAGAAAATCCGATTTCCATGCCTCAAACAAATAAAGATTATAGAAGAACCGTAAGACATATCGAAATGATTCTTTCTTTGTCAGAAGCAGAAGACCCTAACGAAGAGAATGCTGTAATTTTTGTGAAGGTGTGATTAGAAATAAAAAAATTATGGCGAGCTACAAATAGCCTTCATTTGATTCTGTGCAACTGCTCATTTTAGAGAAATCCATACCCTCAAACAAATAAACATTACGAAAGAATGAACAGAGGTATTGAAATTTTTCTTTTACTGTTAGAATCCCAAGATTTTAAGGAAGAGAATGGTGTAAATTTTGTGAAGCTGAGATAAAGTTTGAATGATTTATGGCGAGTTAAAAATAGCCTGCGATTGAGATTTTAAACAGAATCCACCAGAATTTTTGAATGGAGGTGAATGGAGCAATTATGTGCACTCCTTGTGGTTTAGGCCACCTGGAGTAAAAACCGTGTTTTTTTTAAAAATGAAAACAGCACCAACTGAAAGAGGACAAAAATCTCTACCATTTAGGTATAAAATGTGTGTGTAAAGGTTAATTTTTAGTTGAGAAAACAGTGCAAGTAGCAACAAGACTGAGCTTGCTCAAAGTTAGAGTGGGCGATGACATCACCACTCTAGGTCTCCCATAGGGAATGACTTGAGCGATTTTTGGGCCGAAATTCGCGATTTATACGGAAACCGCTGGTCCAATCGGTCCGAAGAGATATAGCAACTCGAGTGGGAACAGTCTGGACGACCGTGGAAAGTTTCGTGGCTGTAGCTCGAACGGGCTAGGAGGAGAAGCGTTGTAAATTTTTGACGTAGGAAAAGAGAAGAAGAATAATAATAAGTTTAAGAGAGATAACAATATGTTGGCTCTGCAAGCCAACATAACTAGATTTTAAAGTTTGCACGCAAACTTCGATGTTGGCTTGCATTGGTGCCGTTAATACCTATTTTTTAAAATGTTGTCAATTCCGCAACAATAACATAATCCAACCCCATGTCTCTATGATTCTCATAAGCTGAGATAGGTACATGCAATATTGGTTGCTATGGTAACCAGTCTGGTTGCTATGGAGGTGTCAGTGACCTAACATATTGTTCCCCATGTCAACACGAGTAAAATACACCAACCCCATGTCTCTATGACTTTCGTAAGCTGAGATAGAGATACGCCATATTGGTTGCTATGGTAACAGTGTGGGTGCTATGGAGGGGTCGCTGACCTAATATATTGTTCCCTATATGAATACGAGTAAATTACAGCAACCCCCATGTCTCTATGATTTTCCTGAGCTGAGATAGGTACATGCAAAATTGGTTGCTATGGTAACCAGTCTGGTTGCTATGGAGGGGTCAGTGACCTAACACATTGTTCCCCATGTCAATACATCAACCCCATGTCTCTATGACTTTCCAAAGCTGAGATAGAGCTGCGCCATATTGGTTGCTATGGTAACCAGTTTGTTGCTATGGAGGCGTCGCTGACCTAATATATTGCTCCCCATATCTATACGGGTAAAATACAGCAACCCCCATCTCTATGATTTTCCTAAGCTGAGATAGAGACATGCCATATTGGTTGCTATGGTAACCAGTCTGGTTGCTATCGAGGTGTCATTAACATAATATGTTTCAGCTGTCAGTATGGGTGAAGCTTACCAGCCCCCAAGTCTCTAGCATTTTCCTAAGCTAAGATAGAGATGTGGCTATATAGTTGCTATGGTAAACAATTTGGTTGCTATGGAGGAGTTAGTGACAACATGTTGTAATCTACTTTTCATTTAGAATAATATAAAGCAACCCCCATGTCTCTACTGTGTTCCGTTTAGAAGATATTTGACATTGAAAGTTATGTCAAAAAGTGGGTGTGGCTTAATTAATTTATGTTAATTCACAAGCAATGATGGGCTGGATAAGTAATTTGCTTCCTTAATGCTTGTATGACTTTCCAGTGTCAATCAATTACAGAAGCTCTTTTACATTAGGATCTATGGGGTTCATGCTCCATTCATTTCAATGGGCCATTGAAAGTCACTGAGACACCTTTGACCTACTTATTTGAAATCAGCTGCACCTGCTGGAGTTATCAACTGCCAGATTTTCAAACGAGTCAGCTGACTCAACTGTCAGATTTTTTAAACGATGGCAAATCTGCTGGAGAAAATCCGATTTCCATGCCTCAAACAAATAAAGATTATAGAAGAACCGTAAGATATATCGAAATGATTCTTCCTTTGTAAGAAGCAGAAGACCCTAACGAAGAGAATGCTGTAATTTTTGTGAAGGTGTGATTAGAAATAAAAAAATTATGGCGAGCTACAAATAGCCTTCATTTGATTCTGTGCAACTGCTCATTTCAGAGAAATCCATACCCTCAAACAAATAAACATTACGAAAGAATGAACAGAGGTATTGAAATATTTCTTTTACTGTTAGAATCCCAAGATTTTAAGGAAGAGAATGGTGTAAATTTTGTGAAGCTGTGATAAAGTGTGAATGATTTATGGCGAGTTAAAAATAGCCTGCGATTGAGATTTTAAACAGAATCCACCAGAATTTTTGAATGGAGGTGAATGGAGCAATTAAGTGCACTCCTTGTGGTTTAGGCCACCTGGAATAAAAACCGTGTGTTTTTTAAAAATGAAAACAGCACCAACTGAAAGAGGACAAAAATCTCTACCATTTAGGTATAAAATGTGTGTGTAAAGGTTAATTTTTAGTTGAGAAAACAGTGCAAGTAGCAACAAGACTGAGCTTGCTCAAAGTTAGAGTGGGCGATGACATCACCACTCTAGGTCTCCCATAGGGAATGACTTGAGCGATTTTTATGCCGAAATTCGCGATTTATACGGAAACCGCTGGTCCAATCGGTCCGAAGAGATATAGCAACTCGAGTGGGAACAGTCTGGACGACCGTGGAAAGTTTCGTGGCTGTAGCTCGAATGGGCTAGGAGGAGAAGCGTTGTAAAATTTTGACGTGGGAAAAGAGAAGAATAACTAGAATATGCATTTCCTAGCGGAAAATGCGTGTGAATGCAGAGAGCTGAAAATGAAAGCAGGCTGAAAGTATCTGAAAAAAATCTAAAGTTGAAAGGTGAAGCTGAAAGGTAAAAGATTTGAAAGTTGAAAGTTTCAAAAGTGGAAAAGTGAAGCTGAAAGGTGAAAGATTTGTAAGTTGAAAGTGTCAAAAGTAGAAAGTGGAAGCTAAAGGTGAAACATTTGAAAGTTGAAAGTGTCAAAAGTTGAAAGTGGAAGCTGAACGGTATAATATTAGTAAGATGAAATTCTGTCTAGCATTTTCCTAACCTAAGATAAAGATATGCCAATTGCGTTGCTATGGTAAAAAGTCTGGTTGCTCTGGACAGGTCATTTACATAATAGAATGCTCCCAGTGTCACTCTGAGGGAAATGAATCAACCCCCATGTCTCTAGCATTTCCCTGAGCTGAGTTAGAGATATGCCAATTGGGTTGCTATGGTAACCAATATGGTTGCTAAGGAGAGGTCATTGACATTATATATTGATCTCTGTGTGACTACCAGAAAATTACACCAACCCCCATGTCTTTAGCATTTTCCTAAGCTGAGATAGAGATGTCAATTTAGTTGCCATGGTAACCAGTGTGGTTGATAGAGAGGGGTCAGTGACATTATATAATGTTCCCTGTGTGACTTCAAGTCATTCAGACAAACTCCTGTGTCTCTCTCATTTTCCAAAGTTGAGATAGAGATGTGTCAATTTGGTTGCTATGGTAACCAGTATGGTTGCTATGGAGGGGTAAGTGACATTATATAATATTCCCTGTGTGACTACAAGTCATTTAGACCAACTCCCGTGTCTCTAGCATTTTCCTAAGCTGAGATAGAGATGTCAATTTGGTTGCTATGGTAACCAGTATGGTTGCTATGGAGGGGTCATTGACAATATTTAATGTTCCCTGTGTGACTACAAGTCATTTAGACCAACTCCCGTGTCTCTCTCATTTTCCTAAACTGAGATAGAGATGTGTCAATATGGTTGCTATGGTAACCAGTTTGGTTGCTATGGAGGGGTCAGTGACAATATATAATGTTCTCTGTGTGACTACAAGTGATTTAGACCAACTCCTGTGTCTCTCGCATTTCCCTAAGTTGAGATAGAGATGTGTCAATTTGGTTGCTATGGTAAATAATCTGGTTGCTATGGATGAGTTAGTGACATCATGTTGTAATCTACATTCAACCTAGATCAATATTTAACAACTCCCATGTTTCTACGATGTTCCACTTAGAAGATATTTGACATTCAAAAATGATGTTGAAAAGTGGGCGTGGCTTGATGAATTTATGTTAAATCATAAGCAATGATTGGCTGGTATAGTTATATGCATCCTTAATGTTGCTTTGAATCTCCATTGTGAACCAAAAGATCTTTTACAATAGGATCGTATTGGAATCAATTGCCCCATTGAAATGAATGGCAGCAATGCATCTCTATGGCCCATTGTGAGTCTATGGAAAGGCTAAGCCAATCAAATTTTGTTATTCAAATTAGTTGATTAACAGCTGCCTCCAACTGCCACTTTTTGAATCGAGGAGACATTTCTCAGATGTTGACCATGCCTCAAACAAATAAACATTACAGAAGAACCGTAAGACATATCGAGATGATTCTTTCTTTGTGAGAAGCAGAAGGCCTCAATGAAGATTATGGTGTAAATTTTTTCAAGATATGTGGAAAATTCTATTAGTTATGGCGAGTTAGAAAAGGCCTTAATTTAAAACTTTCAAGCATCATTTTCTGGGTGAAATGCATTGATCTGAATGGAGCAATTTTCTTCCCTCGTTAAGGTTTAGCCCTCCTAGTTTAAAAAACGTAGGTCCTATGAAAGAAACAACTGCATTTTTAAAAAGAGGACAAATTTCTCTACTACTTTAATATAAATTTTGTGCATAAAGGTTAAAATTTAGTTTAAGAAAGAAGAATAGATGATGAAGTTTGAGATGTGAAAAATTAGAGTGGAAGCTAGAGTGGAGCAGAATTAGTTTCAAATTGGAAATCTTCATGAAACTTAAACTGCGATTAATAAAAATGTATAAAAGATATAAAAAAGTTGAAATATACATCTAATAGATGAAAGTGTGTAGATTTATTTAAAGTTTGAATGGTTTCTCTAGTGGAAAGTATGCTGAAGTTATAAAGGTTGAAAGAAGTGAAAGTTTAAAGGAAGGTTGAAGAATATCCCCATTCATTTCAATGGGAAGAATAATTTGAATAAAGTTAAATATTATAAAAAGTATAAAAGTTTGAAAAGTGAAACGTAATAGCAACCTAATCTGAAAAAAGCTGAACGTTTTGACGTTTGAATGGTGTTTCTAGGCCAAAGTATGCTGAAGTAGTTAGGGTTGGAAAAAGGGGGGGGAATAAAAATAATAACTAGAATATGCATTTCCTAGCGGAAAATGCGTGTGAATGCAGAGAGCTGAAAGAGAATGCTTAAAATTGCTGAATTCCTTGTCTGAACGGTAAAACATTAGAAAGTTAAAAGTGTCAAAAGTTGAAAGTTGAAGCTAAAAGGTGAAACACTGTAATTTGAAAAGTGTCAAAATTTGAAAGCTGAAGCTGAAACATTGTAAAGTTGAAATATGTAAAGTTGAAAGTGGAAGCTGAATGTTAAAATATTAGAAAGTTGAAAGTGTCAAAAGTTGAAAGTGGAAGCTGAAAGGTGAAACATTGCAAAGTTGAAAATATCAAAAGTTGAAAGTGGAGGCTGAAAGGTGAAACATTTTAAAGTTGAAAACGAATAAAGTTGAAAGGTGAAGCTGAAACATTGTAAAGTAGAAATATGTAAAGTTGAAAGTGGAAGCTGAAAGGTAAAACATTAGACAGTTAAAATTGTCAAATTTGAAAGTGTAAGCTGAAAGTTGAAACATAAAAATAAATGTGGCACATTGTAAAGTTGAAAATGTCAATCAATTGGGTTGCTATGGTAATAAGTATGGTTGCTATGGAGGGGTCACAGACATAATATATTGTTATCTGTGTGACTACGAGTAAATTAAACCTACCCCCATTTCTCTAGCATTTCGCTAAGCTGAGTTAGAGAAATGCCAATTGGGTTGTTATGGTAACACGTCTGGTTGCTATGGAGGGGTCACTAACATCATATAATGTTCCTTGAGTGACTACAGGTAAATTACACCAACCCCTGTGTCTCTAGCATTTTCCTAAGCTGAGATAGAGATATGCCAATTTGGTTGCTATGGTAACCATATGGTTGCTATGGATGGTTTAGTTACCTCGGTGATTGTTACGGGGGTCATAATTATTGAAACAAACTCACCCCCATGTCTCTAGCACTTTCCTAAGCTGAGGGAGAGATGTGTCAATTTGGTTGCTATAGTAACCAGTATGGTTGCTATGGAGGGGTCAGTGACATTATATAATGTTCCCTGTGTGACAACAAGTCATTTAGACCAAATTCCGTGTCTCTCTCATTTTCCTAAGCTGAGATAGAGATGTGTCAATTTGGTTGCCATGGTAACCAGTATGGTTTCTATGGAGGGTCAGTGACATTATATAATGTTCCCTGTGTGACTACAAGTCATTTAGACCAACTCCCGTGTCTCCCTCATTTTCCTAAGCTGAGATAGAGATGTGTCAATTTGGTTGCTATGGTAACTACTATGGTTGCTATGGAGGGGTCAGTGACATTATATAATGTTCCCTGTGTGACTAAAAGTCATTTAGACCAACTCCCGCGTCTCTCTCATTTTACTAAGCTGAGATAGAGATGTGTCAATTTGGTTGCTATGGTAACCAGAATGGTTGCTATGGAGGGGTATGTGACATTATATAATGTTCCCTGTGTGACTACAAGTCATTTAGACCAACTCCCGTGTCTCTCGCGTTTCCCTAAGCTGAGATAGAAATGTGTCAATTTGGTTGCTATGGTAACCAGTATGGTTGCTATGGAGGGGTCAGTGACATTATATAATGTCCCCTGTGTGACTACAAGTCATTTAGACCAACTCCTGTGTCTCTATCATTTTCCAAAGCTGAGATAGAGATGTGTCATTTGGGTTGCTATGGTTACCAGTATGGTTGCTATGGAGGGGTCATTGACATTATATAATGTTCCCTGTGTGACTACAAGTCAATTAGACCAACTCCGGTGTCTCTGGCATTTTCCTAGGCTGAGATAGAGAAGTGTCAATTTGGTTGCTATGGTAAATAATTTGGTTGCTATGGATGAGTTGGTGACATCATGTTTAATCTACATTCAACTTAGATCAATATAAAACAACTCCCATCTCTCTACGATGTTCCACTTAGAAGATATTGGACATTCAAAAATGATGTTGAAAAGTGGGCGTGGCTTGATGAATTTTTGTTAAATCATAAGCAATGATTGGCTGGATTAGTTATATGCATCCTCAATGTTGCTTTGAATCTCCATTGTGAACCAATTACAAAAGCACTTTTACAAAAGGATCATATGGGAATCAATTGCCCCATTGAAATGAATGGCAGCAATGCATCTCTATGGCCCATTGTGAGTCTATGAGAAGGCTAAGCCAATCAAATTTCGTTATTCAAATTAGTTGATTAACAGCTGCCTCCAACTGCCACTTTTTTGAATCGAGGAGACATTTCTCAGATGTTGACCATGCCTCAAACTAATAAACATTACAGAGGAACCGGAAGACATATCGAGATGATTCTTTCTTTGTGAGAAGCAGAAGGCCTCAATGAAGATTATGGTGTAAAAAAATTTTAAGATATGTGGAAAATTCTATTAGTTATGGCGAGTTAGAAAAAGCCTTAATTTAAAACCTTCAAGCATTATTTTCTGGGTGAAATGCATTGATCTTAATGGAGCAATTTGCTTCCCTCGTTAAGGTTTAGCCTTCCTAGTTTAAAAACCGTAGGTCATATGAAAGAAACAACTGCATCTTTGGAAAGAGGACAAATTTCTCTACTACTTTAATATAAATTTTGTGCATAAAGGGTAAAGTTTAGTTTAGGAGAGAGGAATTGATGAAGAAGTTTGAGATGTGAAAAATTAGAGTGGAAGCTAGAGTGGAGCAGAATTAGGTAAAAATCCAAATTCTTCATTAAACTTAAACTGTGATTAATTAAAATCTGTAAAAGATATGTAAAAGCTGAAAAGAGCTTTTAAAAGCTGAAAATGTGTTGAATTGTTTAAAATTTGAATGATTGCTCTAGCTGAAAGTATGCTGAAGTTATTAAAGGCTGAAAAAGCTTAAGTTTGAAGGAGGTTTGAAGAGTCTCCCCATTCATTTCAATGGGAAAAATATTTTAAATAAAGTTAAATTTTATAAAAAGTATAAAAGATATCAAAAAGCTGTATACAAGCAACATAGAGCAAAAAAAGCTGAACGTTTTGATGTTTGAATGGTGTTTCTAGGGCAAAGTATGCTGAAGTAGTAGGCTCCGGAAAAAGGGGGGGGGATAAGAATAAAAAAAATAATAATAATAAATACGTAGGATAACAATAGTGTGAATGCCTCTGCATTCACACTAACTAGAAAGTGCATTTCCTAGCGGAAAATGCGTGTGAATGCAGAGAGCTGAAAGAGAATGCCTAAAATTGCTGAATTCCTTGGCTAAACCGTGAAACATTAGAAAGTTAAAAGTGTCAAAAGTTGAAAGCTGAAGCTGAAACGTTGTAAAGTTGAAATATAAAAAGTTGAAAGTGGAAGCTGAAGGTTGAAACATTAGAAAGTTGAAAGTGTTGAAAATAAAAAGTGTGAGCTGAAAGGTAAAACATTATAAAGTTAAAGTGTCAAAAGTTGAAGCTAAAAGGTGACACATTATAAAGTTGAAAATGTCAAAAGTTGAAAGCTGAAGCTGAAACATTGTAAAGTTGAAATATGTAAAGTTGAAAGTGGAAGCTGAAGGGTAAAATATTAGACAGCTGAAAAAGGGTCAAAAGTTGAAAGTGTCATAAGTTGAAAGTGGAAGCTGAAATGTGAAACATTAGAAAGTAAAAAGTGTCAAATTAATAGTGGAAGCTGAAAGGTAAAACATTAGAAAGTTAAAAATGTCAAATTTGAAAGTGGAAGCTGAAACGTGAAACTTAAAAACAAATGTGACACATTGTAAAGTTGAAAATGTCAATCAATTCGGATGCTATGGTAATAAGTAGGGTTGCTATGGAGGGGTCACAGACATAATATATTGTTATCTGTGTGACTACGAAATATTAAACCTACCCTCATGTCTCTTGCACTTCGCTAAGCTGAGTTAGAGATATGTCAATTGGGTTGCTATGGTAACACGTCTGGTTGCTATGGAGGGGTCAGTAACATCATATAATGTTCCTTGAGTGACTACAGGTAAATTACAACAACCCCTGTGTCTCTAGCATTTTCCTAAGCTGAGAAAAAGATGTGCCAACTGGGTTGCTATGGTAACCAGTATTGTTGCTATGGAGGGGTCATTGACATCATATAATGTTTCATGTGTCACTATGAGTGAAACAAACCAAACCCTGTGTCCCTAGCATTTTTCTAAGCTGAGATAGAGATATGTCAATTTGGTTGCTATGGTAACCATTTGGTTGCTATGGAGGGTTTAGTTACCTCAGCGATTGTTACCGGGGTCACAATTATTGAAACAAACTCACCCCCATGTCTCTAGCACTTTCCTAAGCTGAGGGAGAGATGTCAATTTGGTTGCTATGGTAACCAGTATGGTTGCTATGAAGGGGTCAGTGACATTATATAATGTTCCCTGTGTGACTACAAGTCATTCAGATAAACTCCCGTGTCTCTCTTATTTTCCTAAGCTGAGATAGAGATGTGTCAATTTGGTTGCTATGGTAACCAGTATGGTTGCTATGGAGGGGTCAGTGACATTATATGTTGTTCCCTGTGTGACTACAAGTCATTTAGACCAACTCCTGTGTCTCTGTCGTTTTCCAAAGCTGAGATAGAGATGTGTCAACTGGGTTGCTATGGTAACCAGTATGGTTGCTATGGAGGGGTCAGTTACCTCAATGAATGTTCCTGGGGTCACTATTAGTGAAACAAACTCACTCCCATGTCTCTAGCATTTTCCTAAGCTGAGATAGAGATGTGTCAATTGGGTTGCTATGGTAACCAGTATGGTTGCTATGAAGGGGTCAGTGACATTATATAATGTTCCCTTTGTGACTACAAGTCAATTAGACCAACTCCTGTGTCTCTAGCATTTTCCTAGGCTGAGATAGAGATTTGCCATATTGGTTGCTATGGTAAATTATTTGGTTGCTATGGAGGGGTAAGTGACATTATATAATGTTCCCTTTCTGACTACAAGTCATTTAAACCAACTCCCATGTCTCTCTCATTTTCCTAAGCTGAGATAGAGATGTGTCAATTTGGTTGCTATGGTAACCAGTATGGTTGCTATGGAGGGGTCAGTGACATTATATAATGTTCCCTGTGTTACCACAAGTCATTTAGACCAACTCCCGTGTCTCTCTCATTTTCCTAAGCTGAGATAGAGATGTGTCAATTGGGTTACTATGGTAACCAGTATGGTTGCTACGGAGGGGTCATTGACATTATATAAGGTTTCTTGTTTGACTACAAGTCAATTAGACCAACTCCTGTGTCTCTAGCATTTTCCTAGGCTGAGATAAAGATTATCTGGTTTGGTTGCTATGGTAAATAATCTGGTTGCTATGGATGAGTTAGTGACATCATGTTGTAATCTACATTCAACCTAGATCAATATAAAACAACTCCCAAGTTTCTCCGATGTTCCACTTAGAAGATATTTGACATTCAAAAATTATGTTGAAAAGTGGGCGTGGCTTGATGAATTAATGTTAAATCATAAGCAATGATTGGCTGGATTAGTTATATTTATCCTTAATGTTGCTATGAATCTCCATTGTGAACCAATTACAAAAGCTCTTTTACAATTGGATCATATGGGAATCATTTGCCCCATTGAAATGAATGGCAGCAATACATCTCTATGGTTGTTAAAACTGGGCGTGGCTTGATGAATTTATGTTAAATCATAAGCAATGATTGGCTGGATTAGTTATATGTATCCTTAATGTTGCTTTGAATCTCCATTGTGAACCAATTACAAAAGCTCTTTTACAATTGGATCATATGGGAATCAATTGCCCCATTGAAATGAATGGCAGCAATGCATCTCAATGGCCCATTGTGAGTCTAGGAGAAGGCTAAGCCAATCAAATTTCGTTATTCAAATTAGTTGATTAACAGCTGCCTCCAACTGCCACTTTTTGAATCGAGGAGACATTTCTCAGATGTTGACCATGCCTCAAACAAATAAAGATTACAGAAGAACTGTAAGACATATCGAGATGATTCTTTCTTTGTGAGAAGCAGAAGGCCTCAATGAAGATTATGGTGTAAAAAAAATTTAAGATATGTGGAAAATTCTATTAGTTATGGCGAGTTAGAAAAAGCCTTAATTTAAAACTTTCAAGCATTATTTTCTGGGTGAAATGCATTGATCTCAATGGAGCAATTTGCTTCCCTCGTTAAGGTTTAGCCCTCCTAGTTTAAAAACCGTAGGTCATATGAAAAAAACAACTGCATCTTTTGAAAGAGGACAAATTTCTCTACTACTTTAATATAAATTTTGTGCATAAAGGGTAAAGTTTAGTTTAGGAGAGAGGAATTAATGAAGAAGTTTGAGATGTGAAAAATTAGAGTGTAAGCTAGAGTGGAGCAGAATTAGGTAAAAATCCAAATTCTTCATTAAACTTAAACTGCGATTAATTAAAATCTGTAAAAGATATGTAAAAGCTGAAAAGAGCTTTTAAAAGCTGAAAATGTGTTGAATTGTTTAAAATTTGAATGATTTCTCTAGCTGAAAGTATGCTGAAGTTATGAAGTTTGAAAAAAAGCTGAAGATTTAAAGAGATTTGAAGAGTCTCCCCATTCATTTCAATGGGAAAAATATTTTAAATAAGGTTAAATTTTATAAAAAGTATAAAAGATATCAAAAAGCTGTATACGAGCAACATAGAGCAAAAAAAGCTGAACGTTTTGACGTTTGAATGGTGTTTCTAGGGCAAAGTATGCTGAAGTAGTAGGCTCCGGAAAAAGGGGGGGGAATAAGAATAAAAAAAAATAATAATAACTAGAATATGCATTTCCTAGCGGAAAATGCGTGTGAATGCAGAGAGCTGAAAATTAAAGCAGGCTGAAAGTATCTGAAAAAAATCTAAAGTTGAAAATTGAAGCTGAAAGTTGAAAGATTTGAAAGTTGGAAGTGACAAAAGTTCAAAGTGGAAGCTGAAAGACTTAACATTAGAAAGTTGAAAGTGTCAAAAGTTGAAAGGTGAAGCATTGTAAAGTTGAAAGCATCAAAAGTAGAAAGTGGAAGCCGAAAGGTGAAACATTTGGAAAGTTGAAAGTGTACAACAGTTGAAAGTGGAAGCTTAAAGGTAAAATTTTAGTAAGATGAAATTCTGTCTAGCATTTTCATAAACTAAGATAGAGAAATGTCAAATGAGTTGCTTTGGTAAAAAGTCTGGTTGCTTTGGACAGGTCAAATACATAATAGAATGTTCCCAGTGTCACTCTAAAGGGAAATGAATCAACCCCCATGTCTCTAACATTTCCCTGAGCTGAGTTGGAGATATGCCAATTTGGTTGCTATGGTAATCAATATGGTTGCTATGGAGGAGCATTGACATTATATATTGATCTCTGTGTGACTACAAGAAAATTACACCAACCCCCATGTCTTTAGCATTTTCCTAAGCTGAGATAGAGATGTGTCAATTTGGTTGCCATGATAACCAGTATGGTTGCTATGGACGGGTCAGTGACATTATATAATGTTCCTGTGTGACTACAAGTCATTTAGACCAACTCCCGTGTCTCTCTCATTTTCCTAAGCTGAGATGGAGATGTGTCAATTTTGTTGCTATGGTAACCAGTATGGTTGCTATGGAGGGGTCAGTGACATTATATAATGTTCCCTGTGTGACTACAAGTCATTTAGACCAACCCCCGTGTCTCTAGCTTTTTCCTAAGCTGAGATAGAGATGTGTCAATTGGGTTGCTATGGTAACCAGCCTGGTTGCCATGGAGGAGTCCGCTACCTCAATGAATGTTTCCAGGGTTACTATTAGTGTAACAAACTCACCCCCGTGTCTCTCACATTTTCCTAAGCTGAGATAGAGATGTGTCAATTTGGTTGCCATGGTAACCAGTATGGTTGCTATGGAGGGGTCAGTGACATTATATAATGTTCCCTGTGTGACTACAAGTCATTTAGACCAACTCCCGTGTCTCTCTCATTTTCCTAAGCTGAGATAGAGAGGTGCCAAATGGGTTGCTATGGTAACCAGTATGGTTGCTATGGAGGGGTCCGCTACCTCAATGAATGTTCCCGGGGTCGCTATTAGTGAAACAAACTCACCCCCAGGTCTCTAGCATTTTCCTAAGCTGAGATAGATATGTGTCAATATGGTTGCTATGGTAACCAGTATGGTTGCTATGGAGGGGTCAGTGACAATATATAATGTTCCCTGTGTGACTAAAAGTGATTTAGACCAACTCCTGTGTCTCTCGCATTTCCCTAAGCTGAGATAGAGATGTGTCAATTTGGTTGCTATGGTAAATAATCTGGTTGCTATAGATGAGTTAGTGACATCATGTTGTAATCTACATTCAACTTAGATCAATATAAAACAACTCCCATGTTTCTACGATGTTCCACTTAGAAGATATTTGACATTCAAAAATTATGTTGAAAAGTGGGCGTGGCTTGATGAATTTAAGTTAAATCATAAGCAATGATTGGCTGGTATAGTTATATGCATTCTTAATGTTGCTTTGAATCTCCATTGTGAACCAATTACAAAAGATCTTTTACAATAGGATCGTATTGGAATCAATTGCCCCAGTGAAATGAATGGCAGCAATGCATCTCTATTGCCCATTGTGAGTCTATGGAAAGGCTAAGCCAATCAAATTTTGTTATTCAAATTAGTTGATTAACAGCTGCCTCCAACTGCCACTTTTTGAATCGAGGAGACATTTCTCAGATTTTGACCATGCCTCAAACAAATAAACATTACAGAAGAACCGTAAGACATATCGAGATGATTCTTTCTTTGTGAGAAGCAGAAGGCCTCAATGAAGATTATGATGTAAATTTTTTCAAGATATGTGGAAAATTCTATTAGTTATGGCGAGTTAGAAAAAGCCTTAATTTAAAACCTTCAAGCATCATTTTCTGGGTGAAATGCATTGATCTTAATGGAGCAATTTGCTTCCCTCGTTAAGGTTTAGCCCTCCTAGTTTAAAAACCGTAGGTCCCATGAAAGAAACAACTGCATTTTCAAAAAGAGGACAAATTTCTCTACTACTTTAATATAAATTTTGTGCATAAAGGTTAAAATTTAGTTTAAGAAAGAAGAATAGATGATGAAGTTTGAGATGTGAAAAATTAGAGTGGAAGCTAGAGTGGAGCAGAATTAGTTTCAAATTGGAAATCTTCATGAAACTTAAACTGCGATTAATAAAAATCTATAAAAGATATAAAAAAGTTGAAATATACATCTAATAGATGAAAGTGAGTAGATTTATTTAAAGTTTGAATGGTTTCTCTAGTGGAAAGTATGCTGAAGTTATAAAGGCTGAAAGAAGTGAAAGTTTAAAGGAAGGTTGAAGAATATCCCCATTCATTTCAATGGGAAGAATAATTTGAATAAAGTTAAATATTATAAAAAGTATAAAAGTTTGTAAAGTGAAACGTAATAGCAACCTAGTCTGAAAAAAGCTGAACGTTTTGACGTTTGAATGGTGTTTCTAGGCCAAAGTATGCGGGAGTAGTTAGGGTTGGAAAAAGGGGGGGGAATAATAAAAAGAAGAAGAAGAAGAAACGGAATAATAAATACGTAGGATAACAATAGTGTGAATGCCTCTGCATTCACACCAATAA
>SRMA01024593.1:218168-255900 GCA_007224835.1 Danionella cerebrum | reverse complement strand
GGAGAAAATGCTAAATTATCGTACTCCATTCTGGAATCAAAAGTTCAAGATGTGCCTGTATCGTCTTATATATATATAAACTCTAAAAATGGCAGTGTTTTTAGCATGCATTCTTTTGATTACGAAAAAATTAAAGTGTTTCAAATACTCGTTCAAGCGAAAGACCACGGCTCTCCGTCTCTGAGCAGCAACGCTACCGTTCACGTGTTTATTCTGGATCAGAACGATAATGCACCTGCGGTGATCTACCCCTCCACGTCCATGGGCTCCGTCTCCCATCAGAGGATGCCCCGTGCAGCTAAAGCCGGGCATCTCGTTACTAAGGTAACAGCCGTGGACGCGGACTCGGGTCATAACGCCTGGCTCTTCTACAGACTCGCGGAGGCCACGGACGCGTCTCTGTTCAGCGTCAATTTACACACGGGAGAAGTGAGGACTAAACGCACGGTTTCAGAGCACGACGATCCCTCTCAGAGACTAACGATAGAGATCAAAGATAACGGGGAACCGATCCAGTGCACCACCGTCACCGTGGAGATACTGATAGAGGAAGGCACTCAGGAGGCCATCTCGGATTATAATATCAAAACTACCGAAAACAACAAGAAAAGCGGGAAAATCACGTTGTATCTGATCATCTCTTTGGGGACCGTGTCAGTTTTTTCTGTGTTGACTCTGTTCACGTTGATTGTGAAATGCGTCAGAAGCAGCATCAGAAACTCGAGCTGCTGCATCCGACGAACTGATTCTGGATACAAGAACCCCAACAGAAACCTCCAGATCCAGCTCAACACTGACGGGCCCATTAAGTATGTGGAGGTTCTGGGAGGAGACATGATGTCTCAGAGTCAGTCCTTTGGTTCCTATCTCTCTCCGATGTCAGAATTCAGTGATCTCACCCTCATTAAACCCAGCAGCACTGGAAACTTTACAGACACGTTAAACACGCTCGATGCGTCATTACCAGACAGCGCGTGGACCTTCGAGAGCCAGCAGGTGAGAGAAGTACACATTTAAATTAGTGTAACATTTACGCGTACACTTATTTCTTGCCTTTTTACAACAAATATATCTGTTTAAAGTATGTTAAAAGCACACGAGCAGCAACATTCTGTTTTACGGCTTTTCTTTTATTTGGTAATCAGCACCACACACGTGGACAGCGATCAGCTTCATGTTCAAAGGATTGAAAATCATTTATCAACAATCATGCTGTTGCTAATGACCAAACGTATTTTGTTAAAAAGAGGCGTTTACCAAAGTGAATTTTAACAGGCCTATCTTTTGTTTGTTTTATTTTAAAGTTTAAATTTTAAACAATTTTAGTAAATTTCGCTCCAGCTTTATTTGTTTTGGTTGACCATTAACCGCCATTTAACATACTGAGAAAACTGGTGTGTTCTCCTTTAAGAGAGAGACTGCTCATCATTGGGCAGCAGTGTAGTGAGCGCAGCACCAATGAGGTGCGAGGCCACACAAAGGGATCTACTCCCTCCCCGAGTAAAGCACAGCGCTACCAGGAGAGACAAGAGCTGTAGATGAGAGTGCTCTGGTGGTAATGACGCGGGTCACCCCTGCACTGAAATGGATCTGCAAAAATACTAAAGAAGATCAAGTACGTTGTTCTTTGGATATACGCGAGGCACTCATTGATGGAAAGGTGAAATGAAAGGCTTCCGAGAGTGGATAAGGACGGCGCTTTGGCTGTTGGTTTGCTCGACATTATGGAGTACAACTGGAGCTCAGATTCGGTATACCATTCCAGAGGAACTAAAGGAAGGGTCAGTTGTTGGAAACATTGCAAAAGACATTGGGTTGGACATTATGGACATCACTAATCGTAAGTTAAAGATAGCGTCTGATTCTGGTGCGCAGTTTTTCAGTGTGGACACAAGGAGCGGCGAACTGACTGTGAATGGCAGAATAGACAGAGAGGGGCTCTGTGGACAAAGCGCTAGTTGCCTCGTGCCGTTGCAATTGGTTGTAGAGGATCCATTGCAGTTACATCGGGTAACTATAGAAATACAGGATATAAATGACAACGCACCGAACTTTCATACAAAAGATAACGTTTTAAAAATATACGAATCTGTAGTTGTTGGTGCAAAATTTCAATTTGAAAGTGCCGAGGATTTGGATGTCGGTATAAATTCTCTTAAATCATATGCTCTGAGTAACAACGCATTTTTCCGTTTAAACGTGAAAACAGTTGAAGATGGTAAGAAAGTACCAGAACTGATCGTTGATAAACCACTTGATCGAGAAAAACAGTCAGTACATAAGCTCATTTTAACAGCATTAGATGGCGGCGATCCCGTGAAATCTGGTACCATTGTGATACAAGTCGTTGTTCAAGATACCAATGACAACGAACCAAAGTTTGAGCATGCGCAATATAAAGCATCTGTACTGGAAAACACAAAATCTGACTCAAGCGTCTTAACCATAAAAGCCACTGATTTGGATGAGGGCCTTAATGGCGAAATAGAGTATTTTTTCGGTCCGCATACACCCGAAGCTGTTAGAAAATGCTTTAACATTAACGCTGACTCTGGAGAAATTACAGTGGTTGGAAAAATTGATTACGAGACCACAAAATTGTTCACGTTTGATGTTTGTGCTAAAGACAAAGGAAGCCCGGAGCAAGAGGGACATTCTTCGGTGAGGCTGCACGTCATTGATGAGAATGACAATGTTCCGGAAATTATATTGACCTCTTTAACGAGCCCTGTGCCGGAAAATGCTTCAGTTGGTACAGTTGTGGCCTTAATCAACGTCAAGGACCTGGATTCGGGTGATAATGGCAAAGTAAATCTGACAATTTCTAATCGTTCTCCTTTTCGGTTAAAACCAGCCTTCGACAATCACTATTCCTTAGTGACAGACTCAAATTTGGACCGTGAATCTAAGGCGGACTATAAAATAGATTTAGTGGCCACAGACTCCGGCGTGCCACCTTTAAAATCTTTTAAAACCGTCGATGTAAAGTTACTTGACGTGAACGAC
Source organism: Danionella cerebrum (assembly GCA_007224835.1). Taxonomy (NCBI): domain Eukaryota; kingdom Metazoa; phylum Chordata; class Actinopteri; order Cypriniformes; family Danionidae; genus Danionella; species Danionella cerebrum. The sequence goes on along the minus strand of SRMA01024593.1, from coordinate 252,894 downwards.
AACCCTCCAGTTTTCTCACAATCTTCGTACACTGTTTATATAAAAGAAAACAGCCCTCCGGGTGCTTCTCTGTTTTCTATTTCTGCGGCAGATTTTGACAAAGACAAAAACGCAATGCTGAGTTACTCAATTCTCGATCTAAGATCAGATCAGATTCCAGCGTCATCATATTTCTATATAAACACCGAGAACGGAAGTATTTACAGTATGAGCTCGTTTGACTATGAAAAAACTAAATTGTTTATCGTTGTGGTTCAAGCGAAAGACCACGGCTCTCCGTCTCTGAGCAGCAACGCTACCGTTCACGTGTTTATTCTGGATCAGAACGATAATGCACCTGCTGTCATCTACCCCTCCACGTCCATGGGCTCCGTCTCTCATCAGAGGATGCCCCGTGCAGCTAAAGCCGGGCATCTCGTTACTAAGGTAACAGCCGTGGACGCGGACTCGGGTCATAACGCCTGGCTCTTCTACAGACTCGCGGAGGCCACGGACGCGTCTCTGTTCAGCGTCAATTTACACACGGGAGAAGTGAGGACTAAACGCGCGGTTTCAGAGCACGACGATCCCTCTCAGAGACTAACGATAGAGATCAAAGATAACGGGGAACCGATCCAGTCCACCACCGTCACCGTGGAGATACTGATAGAGGACGGGTTTCATGAGCCCATCTCAGACTATAAAGAGAAATCTATCGAATCAAACAAGAAAACTGGAAGAATCACGCTCTATCTCATCATCTCGTTGGCTTCCGTGTCGTTGTTGTGTATAATGACGTTTTTTATTTTACTGGTGAAATGTGCTCGTGGCGGCAGGGGCGGCTCGAGCTGCTGTATCAGAAGGACCAGCTCCGAAAACAAGAACCCAAACAGAAACCTCCAGATCCAGCTCAACACTGACGGGCCCATTAAGTATGTGGAGGTTCTGGGAGGAGACATGATGTCTCAGAGTCAGTCCTTTGGTTCCTATCTCTCTCCGATGTCAGAATTCAGTGATCTCACCCTCATTAAACCCAGCAGCACTGGAAACTTTACAGACACGTTAAACACGCTCGATGCGTCATTACCAGACAGCGCGTGGACCTTCGAGAGCCAGCAGGTGAGACAAACTCAGAATTAAAAACATTATTATCACATTCAGTACCATGGACAGTACTTGAAACCTAAAGCGCAACTGCAGCTTTAATGTTGACGTTTCATTCTGTTGTTTCGAGCTAAATAACTTTTCAAACAGAGTTCTACATTATCCATTTATTTCTGTATGATTTACAAAAAATTTATTTCTTAAGTTTGTTTGCCATTATGTATGTCACATTTCTACCACAAATTATTTATATGGATGTATTTAAAAGCGCAGGAAATTATTTTTAATTAGTTCGTTTAAGTTTGGTTTAAAACTGCATAAACAAGGCACTAAAATTAGATTAACAACTAATACTGACAAACACGTTAGAAAGAGCTTGGGTCACTTACAGCTGTTCGCATTGTATCCACGCTTCTCAAACATTTTTACATAATCCATGAACATTTTCCACGTATTCCATCGAGTCTTTGGTAAAAAAGAAATGGTTAAACAGATGTGTTCTGCCATGAACTGAGCCCATTTCTTTAAATAGATGCTTAGTTATTACATCTGACAACAGAAATCTCCTTAGATGTCCTGTGCAGCTAACTTGTGACTCCGGGAGTAGCCCAGTGTCCACGAGTCACGTGCACCATTTAGCCAGGTTGTAATAAAATCCCCAAAACCACATTATTTCTCCAGTATGTGTCAAAAGTTTAATGCAGCGTATTCGTGACCTCTTTAAGGCTTTCTCTTAAAAATGTATATATATATGATCCAGCACATTTATACGCTTATTTATTTTTTATTGTTTTTTTTATTATTAATAATTTTGTTATTTTCCTTAAGTGTGTCTGTAGTAAATAATGAACAGTTTAGTAAAATGAATTTTTCTCCTTTTCTTGAAAACGTGACACATATTTTAAACAAAAAAAACACACAGTATTCCCATCGTTATAATTATGTTGAGTCTCAACGTCTTTTTTAAGTCGTTATTTATTTGCATAAAAAGCAAAGCTGAACACAAAATAATTGGCAATTCTCCACTAGATGCCGTTGCAAACACTTGAAAAAAAGGAGTTATGCCTTTAAATCCTCACATAACATCCATTGGGTGAGCAGTGCACCAATCCTGTTTCAGACAGCACAAAGGGATCCACTCCCCCCGCAGCCAAGAGCAGAACAATGATGAGAGCAGTAGAGATAGAGGAAACATGAGCGGCTTGTGAGACAGATCCCACAAAACGACGATGGGCTGAACAAACATAATCTGAGAAATGAAGAACGTCATTGTGATTCTTTTGTGGATATAAAATCGCGGGTTGTTGATGGGAATATCAAGCGCATCACATAAATGAGGAATATGGGGATCGGCGAGTGGAAATGGGCAGCGCTTTGGCTGCTCGCGCTCTCTCTATCCTGGGATAAAACTGGAGCTCAGATTCGCTACACAATTCCAGAGGAATTAAAGGATGGATCTATAGTTGGAAATATTGCGAAGGATCTTGGTTTGGACGTGTCAGAGATCGCCGAGCGTAAGTTAAGGATAGCATCAGAACCGAACAGACAGTATTTTGATGTGGATTCAGGCAAGGGTGATCTGGTGGTTCATGGCAGAATAGACAGAGAGGCGCTGTGTGGACAAAGCGCCAATTGTTTAATGCCAGTACAACTCGTTATTGAGAATCCATTGCAGCTACACAGAGTTGAAATAGAAATACAAGATATCAACGACAATCCACCAACATTCAGCACAAAAGACGCGACGTTAAAAATATCTGAGCTAGTTGCGCCAGGCACACGTTTTTCTCTAGAAAGCGCAGAAGACCCCGATGTTGGTAGTAACAGCTTAAAGTCCTACACGTTAAACAACAACGATTTCTTCAGGCTAAATGTAAAAACGCTCAAAAACGGAAGAAAGGTACCAGAGCTAGTGGTTGAAAAACAATTAGACAGAGAGAAACAGTCAATTCATAAACTGATTTTAACAGCATTAGATGGTGGAAATCCAGTCAAATCTGGTACGTCTTTATTACAAATATTCGTTCAAGACATCAACGACAACGAACCAAAATTCGACGTAGCTACTTACCGAGCGTCGATTGTGGAAAATGCTATTTTTGGTTCTAGTGTTCTCCAAGTAAAAGCCACAGACCTTGATGAGGGTCTTAATGGACAAATAAATTATCTATTGGCTGCTCACGCTCCAGAATTTATAAGAAAGGCGTTTAGTGTTGATGCAGAGACTGGAGAAATAACAGTAGTTGGAACCCTTGATTACGAGACTACCAAATCATTCACGTTTGATATCTGCGCAAAAGACAAAGGGAATCCGGAACTCGAAGGGCAATCGTCGGTTCAGGTAGATATAATAGATGTCAATGACAACCCTCCAGAAATTATATTAACATCTTTACCAAGCCCCGTGCCGGAAAATGCAACAATGGGGACTGTAGTGGCTCTGATTACATCCAAAGATTTGGATTCGGGTAATAATGGTAAAGTTGAGCTAACGCTTTCCCAAAATGTCCCTTTTAAACTAAAACCATCCTTTGAAAACCACTACTCGTTGATAACTGACTCACTCTTAGATCGTGAGCTTCATTCGGAATACACAATAGAAATTCAAGCCACAGACTCCGGAAATGCCCCACTAACAACCATTAAGACCATAAAAGTTGATGTTATTGACGTTAATGACAATCCTCCATTATTTACAGCACCCTCGTATAACGTTTACATAAAGGAAAATAATATGGCAGGCGTTTCTTTGTTTTCTGTATCCGCGAGTGATAATGACAGAGACAAGAATGCTATGTGCACATATTCGATTCTGGATTTGAATTCAAATCAGATTCCTGCGTCGTCTTATTTTTATATAAACGCTGAAAACGGAACTATATACAGCATGAGCTCGTTTGATTACGAGAAAACGAAACTAATCAGTATTTTAGTTCAGGCGAAAGACCACGGCTCTCCATCTCTGAGCAGCAACGCTACCGTTCACGTGTTTATTCTGGATCAGAACGATAATGCACCTGCTGTCATCTACCCCTCCACGTCCATGGGCTCCGTCTCTCATCAGAGGATGCCCCGTGCAGCTAAAGCCGGGCATCTCGTTACTAAGGTAACAGCCGTGGACGCGGACTCGGGTCATAACGCCTGGCTCTTCTACAGACTCGCGGAGGCCACGGACGCGTCTCTGTTCAGCGTCAATTTACACACGGGAGAAGTGAGGACTAAACGCGCGGTTTCAGAGCACGACGATCCCTCTCAGAGACTAACGATAGAGATCAAAGATAACGGGGAACCGATCCAGTCCACCACCGTCACCGTGGAGATACTGATAGAGGACGGGTTTCATGAGCCCATCTCAGACTATAAAGAGAAATCTATCGAATCAAACAAGAAAACTGGAAGAATCACGCTGTATCTCATCATCTCGTTGGCTTCCGTGTCGTTGTTGTGTATAATGACGTTTTTTATTTTACTGGTGAAATGTGCTCGTGGCGGCAGAGGCGGCTCGAGCTGCTGTATCAGGAGGACCAGCTCCGAATACAAGAACCCCAACAGAAACCTCCAGATCCAGCTCAACACTGACGGGCCCATTAAATATGTGGAGGTTCTGGGAGGAGACATGATGTCTCAGAGTCAGTCCTTTGGTTCCTATCTCTCTCCGATGTCAGAATTCAGTGATCTCACCCTCATTAAACCCAGCAGCACTGGAAACTTTACAGACACGTTAAACACGCTCGATGCGTCATTACCAGACAGCGCGTGGACCTTCGAGAGCCAGCAGGTGAGAGAGCACAAGTTTAACCGTACAGTATTACCGAATGTAATTTCTAGAAAACAAATGGCAGTAGATTAGGTATTTAGCACCGTGGACAGTGCAATCGGCTGAGTGCACAAGCTCTTCCACATTCGAGATCCAGCCAGGCAATCACTTCCGGCACACAAACGCACTGTATTGAAGTGATGACGTTTTAACTCGCTCTTTGTAAGATGTACCAAGGATTACAATCAACGATGCAGCTCGAATATGCATATTCCAATGCTTTTGTGTATGTAAATTGACATAATTATGCACATTTGATTTATATAGAATATTATTGTGCTTTTTGTACATACATGGTGCTTGACACAGAGGCAGACACCAGTGATTCCAATTATATGTATTTGTTTGTTTTCATGCCCCACATGCTGTTTTTACATCACACGAGAGGATGTAAAAGTGCATTTCTTAGAGTGAATATACCCAATTCATGCTTTGTCAAAAGCAAAGAAACGTTTCTCCAATAAATCTCCAATTATAATTCAACCCAAAGGCAGCAGGCGAGATGGACTTTGACGTTATATCTGGAGTGCATCCAACAAATTTACATATTAAAATACTTCATTTCAACAAACAAAATCACATCGCATACAAGAACATATTTTTTTCCAGTGTAGGCTTTTAAACGTATGATTGGGTTTTGTTCCTGTGAGAAACTTTACAATAAGCAGTTTTTGTCTAAATGTACATGGAATTCGTTATCTGGGTTTCAGCACCATGGACAGCAGTGAGCGCGTGCGTGCATGTGGGGAGGGAGGGGGAGAGAGAGAGAGAGAGAGAGAGAGAGAGAGAGAGAGAGAGAGAGAGAGAGAGAGAGATTAAATTATTTACATTTTACATTTTATGCGGTTGTGCGTTTGACAGACTTTGCTGGAACTGCGCCTTTAAGAAACTATTCGCTTGCTATTGGTTGTTGAGATAACAGCCTAAGCCAATCACTGGCAGAGCTGTAGAAAGAGATCTACTCCCTCCCCCATGGCATTAAAACGTTCCGTGGAAGCAGAGACGAGGGGTGCTCTTAACGCTCTGATAAAATGGAATCTAAACGGATTTCGGTGGTAAATAGAGAAACAAAACTATCCACGAGATGGGATCCATAATTTTTTAGATAACTTGGAGGTATTTGGATTTTAAAGCAAAATAACAACGAGGATGGCGTTCAGAGTCTGGAGCCGTTATCTGTTCTTCATTTTTCTCTTCCTTCTTTTGTGGAGTACGACAGAAGGACAGACTCGCTACTCAATTCCGGAGGAATTAAACACGGGTGCTGTTGTTGGAAATATTGCAAAGGATTTGGGTTTACAAATATCCGAACTGTACGATCGTAAATTGCGAATAGCTTCTGAAGCAGGGAAGCAGTATTTCGCTGTGGATTTAAACAGAGGAGAAATTGTGGTAAACGAGAGAATCGACAGAGAAGTCCTTTGTGGGGAAAACGCTAATTGTCTCCTACCCATTCAGATTGTTATCGAGAACCCTTTACAACTGCATAGAGTTGAAGTGGATATACAGGACATTAATGACAATTCTCCGCGTTTCAAGTCCACGGAGCGCGTTTTAAAGATAGCGGAATCAACGGTACCGGGGGTGCGCTTTCCTTTGGAGAGCGCGTTAGATCTAGATGTAGGAAGTAATTCTTTAAAATCATATACACTGAGCAAAGACGAATGTTTCAGCTTAAAAGTAAAAGATCTGGGGGATGGCAGAAAGGTACCAGAGCTGGTTCTAGAAAAACCTCTGGACCGCGAGAGAAACCCGATGCATCAGCTGATGTTAACAGCTGTAGACGGAGGAAACCCGGTTAGAACTGGAACATCACAAATTAATATCACAGTGCTGGATAACAATGACAACAACCCAATTTTTGAAAAAAATGTTTACAAAATATCTATTGCCGAGAACAGCAAAAAAGGCACACCGGTTCTTAAGGTTGAAGCAAACGACCTGGACGAGGGTGTAAATGGAGAGATACAGTATTCACTGGGAGAACACACATCCGATGCTTTACTCTCTTTGTTTCATATAAACGAGAAAACAGGGGAGATTTATTTAAAGGGAGAGTTGGATTATGAAACAACGCCTATGTACAACATTGAGATACGTGCCAGGGACAAAGGTATCCCTGAAATGGATGGCCACTGCACCGTGAAAATAGAAGTTTTAGATGTTAATGACAATCAACCGCAAATATTGCTTACTTCCAAACCGAATCCAGTGCGCGAAGACGCGCCAAGCGGGACAGTTGTAGCGTTAATAAGCGCACGTGACATAGACTCTGGTGACAATGGAAAGATCAGACTGCAGACACGGCCTGACCTCCCTTTTATTTTAAAGAAATCTTTCTCAAACGAGTATTCTTTGGTAACAAACGGGGTTTTAGACCGTGAAACATTCGCTGAATATAATGTGGAAATAACTGCAGTTGATGCGGGCTCGCCAGCTTTAAGCAGCAAAACAATAATTCCTGTTAAAATTCTGGATGTTAACGATAACGCCCCAAAGTTTTCAGATGGCATTTATTGTGTTTATATAACCGAGAATAACACTCCGGGATCCATTATCTCCTCAGTCGCCGCCAGAGACAGTGACGTTGGCATAAACGGTAAAATATCATATTCCATTGACAATAGCAAAGTTTCGGATGCTCCAATTTCATCCTATATGTACATAAACTCTGACAATGGAAGCATTTTCAGCATGCACTCGTTTGACTACGAAAAAATCAAGGTGTTTGAAATCATCGTCCAGGCGAAAGACCACGGCTCTCCGTCTCTGAGCAGCAACGCTACCGTTCACGTGTTTATTCTGGATCAGAACGATAATGCACCTGCTGTCATCTACCCCTCCACGTCCATGGGCTCCGTCTCTCATCAGAGGATGCCCCGTGCAGCTAAAGCCGGGCATCTCGTTACTAAGGTAACAGCCGTGGACGCGGACTCGGGTCATAACGCCTGGCTCTTCTACAGACTCGCGGAGGCCACGGACGCGTCTCTGTTCAGCGTCAATTTACACACGGGAGAAGTGAGGACTAAACGCGCGGTTTCAGAGCACGACGATCCCTCTCAGAGACTAACGATAGAGATCAAAGATAACGGGGAACCGATCCAGTCCACCACCGTCACCGTGGAGATACTGATAGAGGACGGGTTTCATGAGCCCATCTCAGACTATAAAGAGAAATCTATCGAATCAAACAAGAAAACTGGAAGAATCACGCTGTATCTCATCATCTCGTTGGCTTCCGTGTCGTTGTTGTGTATAATGACGTTTTTCATTTTACTGGTGAAATGTGCTCGTGGCGGCAGAGGCGGCTCGAGCTGCTGTATCAGGAGGACCAGCTCCGAATACAAGAACCCAAACAGAAACCTCCAGATCCAGCTCAACACTGACGGGCCCATTAAATATGTGGAGGTTCTGGGAGGAGACATGATGTCTCAGAGTCAGTCCTTTGGTTCCTATCTCTCTCCGATGTCAGAATTCAGTGATCTCACCCTCATTAAACCCAGCAGCACTGGAAACTTTACAGACACGTTAAACACGCTCGATGCGTCATTACCAGACAGCGCGTGGACCTTCGAGAGCCAGCAGGTGAGACAAACTCAGAATTAAATCAGTAAATGTTCCTCGTAAGCAGAGTACTCGAGGTTGCATCTTTGTTCTTGAAAGATTTCAGCACTGAGGACAGCGCAATCCAGGCTTTGTCTGAGCGAAGTAACTTTGCTCCAATAGAAACGTGCGATTTAAACTCCACCCATCTCCCGTCTTTCACATAACCATTCACTCCTGTTGCTTCCAGGGCTGGATATACGTGAACTGTTCGTTTTTAACTTACGTGGTCGAGGATATGAATCAAAATATTGAATGAATCTTTGGCACCAACAAAGAAATGGAGAGTAAAAGGTTTCATCGGTCAGCTGTTTGGATTGTTTTTGCTTTGTGTTTTGCAGCAAATGCGTCGGAACTTTTGTATTCCACAGCAGAGGAATCTAAACCAGGAACTATTGTCGGACATTTGACTAAGGATTTAGGAATGGATGTCCCAATGATTCTTTTAAGACACATGCGAATAATCTCGGAACCGAATGATAAATATTTTGACGTAGACTTGACATCTGGAGCTTTGGTGGTCAAAGAAAGGATGGACAGAGAGCATCTGTGTGGCAGGAGTTTACAGTGTCACGTTCGGATACAGGTTTCTCTTCAGAACCCGTTGGAAATGCACAGCGTCACGATCGAGATTGTGGATGTTAACGACAACGCGCCACGTTTTCAAAGCCAAAACACAACTTTAGAAGTTTCAGAGGCAGCTGCTCCCGGCACGATGTTCCGCTTAGAAAGTGCGCGAGACCCTGACGTCGGAGGGAATTCATTGCGCGCTTATTTTCTAAGTCGAAATGACTGTTTTGTCCTAAAAATGGAAATGAAAAGTGATGGAAATAAAATCCCCATTTTAGTTTTAAACAAGCCTCTCGACAGAGAAAAAACGAGTGAACATACGTTGATTTTAACTGCAGTGGATGGCGGCAGTCCGGAGAAGTCGGGAAACAGTGTGATTTTAATTAAAATTCTAGACGTCAACGACAATGCGCCACAATTTCACAATCCAACAAAACGAGTCACACTTTTAGAAAATGCCCCTCAAGGAACACTAGTCACAATTCTAAACGCCTCGGATGCCGATCATGGTCAGAACGGTGAACTATCATACTCTTTTGATAAATACACTCCAGAAAATGTTTTGCAACTTTTTAGCGTGAACCCTGTAACTGGAGAAATTAGAGTTGCGGGAGTAATCGATCACGAGCTTGCCAAGGTGTATGACGTCACGGTTCTTGCAAGGGACAAAGGAACGCCGCCGATGGAGGGCTCCTGCAATATTAAAATCGAGATTGTTGATCTGAACGACAACACTCCGGTTATCACCATTAACTTGGTTTCATCTCTAATATCAGAAGACGTTCCTTCAGGTACTGTTATTGCCCTTATAACAGTAAAAGATGAAGACACTGGAGAGAACGGTGAAGTGAAGCTGCACATATCTTATGGGTTGCCTTTCAAGATCACTTCACAATATAAGAGTCTGTTCACATTGATAACTGATGGCCTTCTGGACAGAGAGGCTGTGGCTGAATACACCATCACAGTAACCGCAACAGACTCTGGATCCCCACCACGTTCCTCCCAGGAATCTTTTGTGTTGCGCCTTTCAGATGTTAATGACAACCCCCCAGTCTTTTCACAGCATTCTTACTCTGTGGACATAGATGAAAACAATGCCCCAAATGCTCCCCTCCTGTCTGTGTCAGCCTCAGACCCAGATGTGGGTGAAAACTCCACTGTTTACTTCTCAATTTTAGAGAGTGAAACCCTTACATCTGTGTCTTCATACGTGTATATAAACCCAGAGAGCGGACAGATTTATGCCATAAGAACGTTTGATTATGAGCAACTAAACATGTTAAAGTTTGTGGTCCGGGTTCTTGATAGGGGAACGCCATCTCAGAGCTGCAATGCCACCGTGCGTGTGTTTATTAAAGATCAGAATGATCACCCACCAGTTCTTTTATACCCTGCACCTCCAGTGGATGGAACATTGAAGTTTTTGATACCTAGCACAGTCAGCATTGGGCATGTTGTCAATCGCATTTCATTTGTGGATGGTGACAGTGGTCACAATGCCTGGTTATTCTATAGCATCTTGGGGCCTGATGCTGATATGTTTCACATCGGTGCACACACTGGAGAGCTGCGCACAGCACACAGACTAGGAGAGGACAGTAAGTCTGTCTTTGGCATAACTGTGCTGGTAAAAGACAATGGCGTGCCTTCCCTCTCTGGAAGTGTTGTAGTGAACATAACTTTGGGTGAAAAAGCTTCAAAAATCTCTTCTGAACGCCGGAGCTCTTCTTCTACCACATCAGCAGGATCTGACCTGACTTTATACCTCATAATCACATTATCCTTTATAATTGCTTTCTCATTCCTTTCCATCTTTGCTTTAGCAATGCGCTGGTTCAGCCACCGGGGAATTTTTTTGTGCCTCTTGAAAAAACTTGGATATAAACCTTCATTTCCAGAGCACCAACACACAGACCTCCACCTGCAGCTAAACACTGATGGTCCTATTAGATATCTAGAAGTTGTGGGGCCTCCTCCGGATCTACAAAAACATACACATGCTCCTGGTTTCTCCACCATCACCAGCAGGAGCGACTTTGTGTTTGTTAAGGCCCCGCAGAGCACACTTAGCATGCGACTGTCAAAAAGACTCTTTGCTCACTCACTTATAAAGGTAACAGAGTTTTCGACAGGTTTGAGCTAAAAAAAGATGTAGTTAAATCTTATTTGAAAAATAATATATTACAACAGCATCAATATATTAATATTTAATTACCGCCATCTCGGTTTAATTTCAATAATCAACATAATAAGAATTTACTTGAAAAAGGAATGTTGTTTACAACAAAAAACTAAGTTTTCATTTAAACAAAATCCCCAAAGATCATACATGACTGTAGATGTTCCAAAATAGAAATAATTGTATAGAATTATAAAATGGTCATAAATTGAGTGATGGTCGTAGTAGGTTTTCTTTGAGTTTGTAATAGAGTTTATATGGTTTCCAGTATCCATCATTGCACATGACTTCACTCCTCTCTAGAAACACAATTCCAGTGTGAAGAGAGAAAGTAAGTAAGTACTAAAACATAATGGAAAAATTCAACAGGGGGTGAAATGCAGCCGGGTAAACATCTGAAATTGACTTGTGTGGACATCCACTCACCTGTGACAGCACATGATTGAATTTCCATTATTCACAAACTTCCTCAGTGTGCTTCTCTCAGCACTAACCCTTTTCTTTCAGCATTGTCAATAAGAACATGATCAAATACAGTGATTTTAACAACATAAATGTGAATCATCTCTCAAAACACAAGAAAAGAACCAGTAAATATCAATTTACTCTTCAAATATTGATAAAACTCTTCTTTTTATTTTCAGCAAAAGCCACCAAACACTGACTGGCGATTTCCTCCAAACCAGAGGCCTGGTCCAAGCGGGTGAGCTTGTCATTTAATTCTATTAATAGTGATACTTTAATAACAAAGCAGAAATGTGTGGAATTGTGCTCTCAGTTTTAATGAACATTTCATTTAATCTTTCTGGATGGAATGAGGTTGCATAATGGCTGAGGAAAATGAGTGTTACTTGATTTATGGGGTTGATGCACACAACATATCAATGTTTCCTTTGCTGCTGGCACTACAATGTGGTGTAACTCTAAAAGAGTCAAGGTGTAAATAAAAAAATATTTAGATAATAGTATTAATATTGAAGCTCTGATAAATTATTGCTGAAATGTTACTGGTCAAATTAGAATCAATTACTTATGGTGCTGTTATAAGGTTGTGGTGAAAATGGTGAAACACAAACCAATATCTCAGGGAGAGATGGAGAGTCAGAAGCTTTAAAAAAAAAGAAAACTAAATGTGCATTTCTTTGGATTATAAAAATACTACAAAATGCAGATTTCTGTTTCTTTAGTATACATAAAGCAGCAAATTAAAAGCCAAATGCTATCTTTTGTAGACATTATTATTATAATACACACACTATTATAATTCAAAAGGCTTTGCTGCTGCATTGCATTACAAATTTCTCCCAGGCAAGTCAATTTTGCAGTGTTGTATTGCAAACTGCATATATAAGCATGCTATTTTTATATTCTGTACAATATATGGTTAATGTGAGTTTTCAAATTGAAAAATATACTGCTATAGTGTTTCTTAGGGTTGTGTCAAATAGCTTTCATTAAATCAGAAAACATACAACTTTGAGCTGCAGCTTAGACAAAAATATTCTGAACAAATATAATTTTGTGGAAATTTCCGCTTTCTCAACATTTTGTATTTGAAATGAGGCATTTTCATAATGTTAAAGCAATATTAAGTTAAAACCACCTGGGCTGTTTTCTATGTATGCACTTCTGCATTACCAAGTGCACCACTTAAAATAAAGGATTAAATTAAAATGTTTACTCACAAAGATTACACTCAAAGGAGAGGCGTCCATGTTCTCTGGTCAATCCCGTCCTCCCTGGAGTGACGGCTGCTTGTGTTTCAGCCAACACAGGTCCCACACCCTGCAGCAGAGATGGACTCCATACGAAAAGTCCAGGTAGAGTCAAGGCGAAGAGAGGGCTAGTGTGTGCTAGCGTTTGGCTTCTCCTGGCGTAGCCTTCTAGTGGAATGTTCTGTTTAGGTTTTTCAGATATGTGTCCTGCAGCTTCCAGCGACATGCTGTCCAGTCTGTTCCTACACATATAAATGTCAAACAAATTACATGCAGTTTGGTTCATTCAAGGACAAGGCTTTTGGATGTATGTGTATCGCTGAGAGCTGTTCATTGCATTTTGCTCTGCAGGTTGTTGTTGCACTGTGTTTACCTGTGCTTAGTAAACTTGTTTGATTTATTTTGGCTTTGTAGAGCCTGGTCTGTGAAGTCTGTCCCTAAAGAGTAGAGGAATATTTCTGTCCTCATGTATGGACTTTTTATCAAGCTGTTTGTGTGGGCAGAGAGAGTTGCTGCTGTTATTAATATCATTTGATGCATAAGAGCCTCTGAAAATTAAATTACATTTAAAGGAATGGTTTACCCAAACATATAGTAAGTTCTGATATTGCTAAAAAATGACAGAACTGTCATCAGCCAAAGGCAGACATGTCACATGATCTTTATGGTAATATGAAAGAATCAAGCTGCTTTCTGCCATTTTGTTGAAGCAAAAATTGACTGGTTTAACAAATCACTGGAAATAGAAAAGTATCATTTGTATAATCAAAGTGGATTTCAGATATGGAATACAATTCTTTATTAACTGAATTTCTTGAAAAACGTATTTAAGATAAACTGCAGCCGGTAAAATTACTAATCTTGGTCAGAAGGAAAAGCCACCAATCATGACAAAGGAATGGATACAATGGTCCCAATTACTTTCCATTCTCTTAGAGTGAAGAGCTCTGTTACATGTAAGGAGATTGGATATTAGCCATTGCTTTTAGAGGAGCCAGCTGAGGTGGTTCTGGCATCTATTTCAGATGCCTCACTGGATGCTTTCCTAGTGAGGTGTCTGAGGCTGGTTCAGCTGGGAGAAAATTCCAGATAAGACCCAAGACATGTTTTATCAGACAAAGTGAAAGAAAATGCCATATTTTACCATTCAGATTTAGTTTCCTGATGGTATAAAAAATAAAATAAAAATCCCTTCATAAAAATAATAATAAGTTCTGTTTTTAAGCATTAAGCCCTTTTTTAAAAAATATATTTTTTAAATTACGACAAAATTAAAGTATTCATACTGAACCCAGCCCTGCAATGGACTGGCGACCTGTCCAGGGTGTACCCCTGCCTCTAGCCGGCAGACCCCCATGACCCGAAAGGGAAGAAGCGGGTATGAAAATGAATGAATGAATACTGAACCCAATGTTCTTGGCAAAAAACAGAGCATTATCTTGGAAATACAGGAGGGTTGGTATATTTTTGGATGAACCATCGCTTTAAACAATATTCTGGTGCTTTGATCAAAGTCTAAGTGACAAAGTGTCCCCATCACACAGAGTGAGCAACTATAATTCAAATTCGCCTCCATCATCAGACTGCACTGCACTATACTGTCCTGCCTTTCACACAAAATGGCTGTCTCGACTTTTAAAAAAAAAACATCTGTTTTTGTAAACATCTGAGAGCTAAAATGAAAAACAGGATTGCTTGAAAGTGTTTCAGTGCATATTAAATTGCTAACCCAGTCATCTCTTGTCTAGGGCTGGAGTGCGTCCCGATGAAGCAGGTGCAAGTGCTGGTGTGATAGCGGGAACAGGACCATGGCCCAACCCCCCCACTGAAGCTGAACAGCTCCAGGCTCTGATGGCAGCAGCAAACGGTGAATCTCAAGCTCACGTGTCTCTCCTGCTAAAGAGAGGATAATGCATTAGCTAAACTAGCTTTCAACCAAACCATATATTCCCAGCAGTACAACCCATACAATCCAGTTTATGAGAAACAAAATTTTAGACGCTAAAATTGTGCAATTTCTGAAGCTTTTTTCTGTTTTTTTTTCCTGAAAACCAGAAAAAAAAGATGTTCACATCAATTAGTGCTCAAGCTCAGCTTCATATCAGTTTATTATTTAAATAGAGAGAAAGGTACATAGAAAGATAATGGAGATTGCAGCTACAATGGTACACTGCATTTCACCATTTATTGATGTATTTACACTCCAACTAATTGAGTG
The DNA here is from genome assembly GCA_007224835.1 of Danionella cerebrum. Classification (NCBI taxonomy): domain Eukaryota; kingdom Metazoa; phylum Chordata; class Actinopteri; order Cypriniformes; family Danionidae; genus Danionella; species Danionella cerebrum. The sequence goes on along the minus strand of SRMA01024593.1, from coordinate 237,706 downwards.
AAAAGAACAAAGGAGTCTGTCTCCAGTCAACAGCTGCAGCCGGAAACAATGCTGCAATGATGCTGCTTATTTACTAATCATTTGTTATGTAGCCTAGCAACAGACATTTACGGCTTGGTCTCAATTTCAACGATTGTAAACCATCTGTGAAGAGAATAACAATAACAGATGAAGCTGTTTATGTTTACACCATTTATTCTTCTGAGAAAATATCGTATTTTTGGTCTGCTTGTCTTCCTCTCTGTATTGCTGAGCATTTGATGTGTGTCGATGTTACGCCATACATAATGCATGGGGGATGGGCAGGCAGAAGCAGGTCACTGAGGGAGCTGCAATGCGGTTCCTGAATGACTGAGTTATGAGCTCTGTACAAGACCAAGCCAACCATAACCTTTCCATCTCTCTCTCCTGTTCTCCCCCATCCGTTTCTTCTTGTCCCTTTCCCTACATTCTCACTCTAAATAGGAGGTGAAGCCAATGCAACTCTTGGTCCTCGCTATAATCTGCAGTATGGCGCAGATTACCGTCAGAACGTCTACATCCCAGGCAGCACCGCCACCCTTACCGCCAACCCTCAGCAACAGGTAGTCCAGCAGGCCCTTCCTCCACCTCAAGCTCTTCCCCCAAACGAAGTCCCCAAAGCTGCGCAAACCCCTGGCAGCAAGAAGAAACCCACCAAGAAAGACAAGAAGTAAAACCAATGGAAAGATGAAGACAACGTGGATAAAGATTAGTATTTGATGTTCTGTTGCTAAAATAAGTGGCTACATAATAGAAACTGTGCTTAGATTCTTGATGCTCTCACTCTCTCTCTCTGACGGATAGCTCGGTCTTGTAAATATCAAAGGTAAAACAAGAAGAAGAAAAACACATTTCTTCTTTTATTTTCTTCAAAAAACGTCACGTTTTAGCCTTTTTGTGTTCGCTTAAAATCAAAGTAGACGCTAATTGTGGTTCAGAAAAGAAGCTCTTAGTCTTTTTAAGATGACACATGTGCCACAACTCTCACCTGAACTGAAATGAAGGAGTATTGAGCTGAACTATGCACCGAAAAGACAAAAGTAATTAGTTTTAAAGAAAGAAAACCGGAGCATTGGGGGTGGTTATAATTAGATTCAGTCTCCTGATAAACACTGCAATAGCCAGTTAAGTAAAGCTGAATGTTAGGCTACTGTTTGACTATTGTTGGTTATTATTTCCTGTTGGTGTTACTGGATGAAATTAATATAATGTTTTGATGCTCATAAAAGATAATCAAAGCCTTTGTAAGGTCAATGATGTGTCGAACATTGGGAGAAAATGTACTTGAAACGATCTTAGAAGGAAGGACTCTTTCCATTTCTCTGCACCAATCACTACTACTATGTATATAACATGTTACCTGTGTATATGAACATTAGAGCCACAGGGATTGGCTGTTACGGGAATGTTTCAGTATTTTTTATAAAACATAAAAGCCAACAGAAAAAGAATCTGCGTAGTGTTGTAGGAACAGGAGCTTCACTGACTAACTAAACTGTACATATTACGAAACCTCTGAAGACTTACAATCGTAGCTAATGCCTTGTGGAGTTTGTGCATATTTTTGTGTTTTTCCTCCTTGTTTTCCTCTCCAGTCACCTTAAAGAAAGCTGAACGATAACGAGCAACACGAAAGGATTTCCACCCTTCCGGCTCTTAGTGTACTTTCTGTGCTTTTAATTCCAGTACGTTGGTAATGAACCTGGAATGCCACTCCTGTCTGTTTGACTTTGAATATCTATCTATATACAAATATAAATGTCTGTCTGCTGCTTGGCTACTTTTTATGTGTTTGTGATTCCTTTAACGAAACGCTTAGCACCTCATATTATGCTTTTATTTTATAATCTCCTATTTATATTGCTGTTTGATTTATGTTTTACTTTAATATTGGTACACTTACATTTTAAATAAAACTGTCAGAACTCACAGTTGAGACTGAGGTGTGATTTCATTTAAGTAACTTTGTAATCATGGTAATGGTAAACGAGCACAAGATAATGCAGAAGTGGTTTTAAAGGAGTATAGAGCTGCGTTTACTCTCTCTTTGTTCTATTCATTGAGATTTTACCATTGTTGTAAAAAAAATTATAAATTTGATGATACACATTAAACTAGACCCTAGCGTTCTTAGCTTTGTGGTTTAACTTTTATTTTCCAATGACAGTCTAAACATAGAATCAGTAAAATATGTGTGTAAAGGATCATTTTTGATAGATATTGTGATCCGTATCGTGTCACAAATGTAAAATTGTGATATGTATTGTCCTGTGAAAAGTATTGTTAAACCTCTACTGTTTACCGTGTTTAAAAACTGGCAGTTCTTAAAATAAAAGTCTTAAAGGGCACAAAAAAAATCCAATAAATGGATATTTAGATAACTACAAACATTTTAATTCGGCATTTGCATCTGAGGGTGCTGGTGCATTTTTCAATAGATACCTACATTAATATAAAAAAAACTGTCATCTACTCATCTGTTCTTCAGAGCACACAACTTTTTACTTTTTAGAAAAAAGAGCGCTTAAATCTGTAATACCACGTTGAGTCCACCCTGGGTCTGATCCTAGTGAGACAGTCAAAGAAAAATTACGCATTGGTTTCGCCACATCCAGTCAACCAAGTATTGTTTTCATTTCTCAAGCTAAAAAATGACAAAATATGTTTTCTTACTCGGTATGCTGAGTTAGAAATATCGCAGGATGATCCTGTCCGAGCTCCTTTAAATCTAGTTTCTCTGGATATGTTCTTATCTCAAACGGTACTCCATCGAGTGATTAAAACCAAAATATTCATTGGCTCTGTTTTTCTTTTTATATTTCATCATGCACAAATTCACCTTTGACTGTTAGCACCAACAGTGTTGTGGGTAGTGATGTAACTTCCTACTAGGAAGTATACAAAATTGGTGTCAGACCCATTATGTTGATCTAGACAGCTAGACGGTAAACTCATGGGCACATTCTCCCCTAATATCTTCCACTTGAGACAGTATCATTACCTGTGATTATATTGTCACACATTAGTAAATAAAAAAAATCTTGCAACTCATTTCTATAATTCAATGTTTTCAGAAGAGTGTTCATTTTGCTTTTTATTTAAAAGTTTTGTAGGGACGAAATGTTTCATTACTGTGAAGAAAGTCATTGCTTCTGAAAGTATTTATATACACAAACCTTGAATTTTACCAGTAGTTATTTTCTCAAGAAAGTAAACAGTGATGATTCTCTCCTTAAAAGCAATGCATTGAATGCACATGTTGTGTACAGAATCTAATTTAAGGGCACAAAGACTAATCTGTCACAAATGCACATATAACCCACTTTAAGAGTCATGATTGATTCAGAAGAAAAAGAATAAGGATGCTGGCGTCAGGAGGAAGGAGCTCTGCTGAGATTCGAGAAGTAGGACATCAGCACTGTTCATGTGTATCCAAATATAGCATAGACACACATGAGCAGAGGCTCTCCAATGCAAAGAAACACCCCTCTTAACTGTACCAAATGAAAATTATGAACAAAAAGGATAGATTGAACATAAAGGGAGATTTCTAAACACCTGCTTAGATTAAAGCAGGCACAAAACATCTGAATAATTACTTTAAAAACCATTAACATTAGCATTTGTACGTTCGAGGACATTTGGTTTAATTGTAGTGTTTGTCATAAATGAACTGAGGGGAATAATGTTCATTTCCAACAGTAAATTTGACTAAATAAATAAATAAATAAATAAATAAATGCTGAGGTTTGTATAAAATGTTTGTGTTTCTCAGAATGAAAGCTGCTGTTTTCTCCGATTACAATGTGCTGAGCCGACAACAGCAGCTGACTGCAGTCCAGCGAGCAGTTTATGCTGAAGGTCATGTGTTCTTGGATTCACTTACACAAACACATTATAGATTGTATCGAACCTTGCGGAGAACATGCGCAAATTAGATGAGCTACTTTAAAAGCTTAACCCTCCATTTTATTAAGGCAGACCTGCTACCCACAAAGCAGGTTCCTTTTCCCCATGAAATGGCCGTCAGCGCATAACTGCAGCGGTTGCCTTGGTGATGGAGAGAATGACTCTATAATATGAGAAAAGCAGCAAGCAGCCAACGTCAATCAGAAAAAATGTAACTCAGCACAGTGAAATGTGTGATTAATTTGATAAAAACAAATCTGGCATTGCATCTTAAGGCACCATTTCCATTTAAATGGGTCATGAACTGGACTTAAAAAAATAAGAAAAGATTCATGCAAGTCAAATTAAATGATTCATTCATTTTTTTGATTAAATAAACAGTATAGTTTGAGGAAAATGCCATCTTGCATTTCGTTGTTTTTAGAACAACAGGTTTCAGTGCAGGTTGATCTAAAAGTACTTATGCACTGATTCCCAAATTCAAACATCTATAAAATATAAGGCTACAAAATACAGAACAAAACATTTATTCAAATCAATATTAGGGGTCACCATCTTTTGCATTCGAAACAATCAATGTACACTTGAACACAGTTTAAGAAGGTACGGCAAGTCGGTTGTTCCAAACAACTAACCTCACATCATCCGTGAATGTCACAGTAAAATCCTAAGAGTTAAATTAACTCTACTCGGAGTATATTTGGTCCCACTCTATATAGAGTTAAAACGATTCTGAGAAAGAGTAATTTAATTTAATGCAAACTAAATATTAACTATTCAGAGAGGGACCAAGTCCACTCCAGAAAGAGTAAAAACAGACAAAAATTGACTGTTTAGTTCAAATAAACTTATTTAAATAACTGGACTTGGAGTGGACTTGGTCCCTCTCTGAATAGTTAATATTTAGTTTGCATTTTCCATGCAGATTTGGAAAAACATGAAAATAGATTATTAAATGACTCTTTCTCAGAGTCGTTTTAACTCTATATAGAGTGGGACCAAATACACTCTGAGTAGAGTTAATTTAACTCTTCGGATTTTACTGTGCTTTCTAACATTTTCTGTCTTTTCATGAAATTCCAGACACACTCGATGATAATGATGATGATGAGTGTGGAGTGTATCTGGGTTCAGTTTCCTGCTGGGGCAATACATTTGGGGCCAATCATATACCTCCCTGATGGTATTACATGATGCGCAAATATCAACATATACTTCTCAGCATTGAGAACACCACTAATCCTGACCAAATCTCCAACTCAAAAATGCAGCCCCAAACATTTAAGGATCCTCCACAAAGCTTCACTGTTGCCTCCAGAGACTTATTATGGTCTTTGTTAAACGCAGACTCATCCAGCAGATTTGCTAGATGGAGGAACATTATCCATCAGTCTGAGTGAACACTTTTTACAAAGAACAATCTTTACACCCCGTATTTGATGATTTCCCATTAACCTTTCTTGATCTAATCCAAAGGCCTTTGGAGATTTTGGAGATCTGTATAGATTGACCATGCAGAAAATTCCAGAGCTCTCCACAGCATGCATCTCGATATTTGCTGACCCTTCTTTGTGGCCTAACACTTGGTTGAATTGAAGTTCATCTCAATCACGTCCACATTTCTCACAATCACGACTCTTTAATGCAGACCACTTCTAGCCAGACTTCTTCTGACAGTAAATGGCACTACTGAACATCTTCAGATGGGTGCTTTAGCTTGATGTGACCATTTCTCTTGATGCCCGTTTTTGTGTTTCCTCAAAAAAGTTTGAACAACAGATCTTTGATTTTTTTTCAGGGAGGAAAAAATGTATGCAGCATAACTACCTTGTCCCATGCTTTGCTCAATCTTGCCATGAAAAGTAACCGTCTTTCTCAACAAGATTGGCTTTTCCACACACAGTTTAAAGCCTCCTACACAGCTATGTATTTTAACCAATACCTCTCTGATGACCAATAACACCTCTTTGTTGTAAGATTAAACGCAGCTTAAATGCAGAGCACAAAGTCCTAACATGGACACTCCATGGTCTCAATGGGAATTTGACTTAGGACTTCAAAACTATTGGCCTATAATATCAGTAAAGCGCATCTTTAGAATAAAATCTTATTCTAAGTGTTACATACCTGGGCAGAAATGCATTGCAATAAAATAAAAATTATATTCTACACAGTCAAGTCGGCCCCTTTTAGTGTTTCGTTTCATTTTACTTCGCTAACCATTGAATTATATTGTGAAAACAACTTACAAAAGGCCCTTGTGCAGCTGTATTGACTGTATTTGAATGTTTTCAAATAAACTTCATCCAAACAAAATGGAAGCAATTAAATAAGGGGCAGTGGTTCTAAAAGTACCACATCTTTGGATTTACAGTCTGGCAACATTCAATGGCCTCATTGGTGCAGTTTAATCAGAGCTGTCATTGATCAGAGATTGCAGACCATGTGGACTTGCCTGTAAATGCCCCACACAAACAGCAGCATCGATGCACACAAACAGGGCAGATGGTCTTTTCAGCTGCCCTTACACAGCATCATTGGTCAATCCACAGAGAAAGGTCAGACTCATTCAAAACCCTGTGAAGACTTACTCATAAAAGGTCAGTTGATTGGTAATCAACCACAACTTAAAAATAAGCCCATGTTTCTTCTTTTAATGTGAGCTTGAGCATCATGGCAAGTGCACATTTGAATCATTTCATTGCTACAACCAAAAGCATGGAAGTCATTGAGAAAGAAAAGGCAAGCAGAAAGAAAGGACTCCATCTGCCAGGCGAAGAAGCACTGCACCCCACCCCTACATTCCCTTCCTCCCCCGACTCTGCTCAGACACAGTGAATATAGAGTCGACAACCACAAAAAACCCTCTGCAGCTGCGGTCGTCATGGAAACTAGGCCGTCAGCCGAGTCCTCCCACCAACAGGGATTTCAAGCATCCAAAGATGGCATTTTGAGACCCTTAAAGAGAAACACCTTCCTTCATCACATAATAAGATTTGTGATCAAGTGTAATTTTAATGGAAATGTGAACGCATCAATGCACAAAATACCATTAAAACAACTGGATTTTTCTCCCTGCGGGATTGCAAGTAATGGTAATTATTCATAATGTCCTTTACCAAAAGCAATGATTCATTGTTTCACTTAATGCTGACAAAAGCAACAGAAAGTGACGTCAGCGTTTCAAACCCACCAGCATGTCTCTCTAAATCTGCCCCCTCCACTTTTTAATCCCCTCTCCAATTCACCATCATATATATTGTTTTATGTAAGTCCCATAATGTCGATGAAGCAGATCCTTGTGGTGTAGAATATTCATGTGTGTGGGTTTATAAAATGTCTGTCCCCCACTTCCATCCATTTCCATGGCAACCCTCAGATCCCAAAACCTTCACGTCAGATTGCATTTCTCAACCTCAGGTCTATACCCCGACCTTAAGCCACCTGTGCCACAGCTGTGAGCTTTTTGCAGGTCAGTGGAGTAGGAAATGTACTGAAAATAATCATACACAACCCACTAAGTCCATCATCCCTCATCATCTTTTTTTTTTAGCTCCCTGGAAAAACACGATCACGTTTAAAGCAGTACACACTGTGTCATCAGCGTAAGAAGATTACTGTCGGAATGCCCCTTCCCCCAACAGCCCTTCTGTTCCTAAATCTCCCTCAAATTATTCTCTCATGTTCTCTACATCCAGCAGGTTACAAACTATGTATGATGGCACACAAAGGATGCCTGCAGCAAGTACACAGGCAGAGGCAACGGGGAAGAAACCTCATCATGAACAAGGAGCAAGGTAACTATGGTAACAGACAAAGAAGGGATGACGACATTTCGCGGGGTGAACGGCGATTGGAGATTTATATATATAATATCCATGTCTTGCTAATAGCACATCTTATGTCAAGGTCAGCTAATTAAAACCCATAGTTGAGATTATAATAGCAAAATTAAATACGCCCCTCCCCTTTTTTTGATCAAAGACAAAAGGACTAATTTCCCTCAACATAGGACATATGCTAAAAATGCCTAATGCTTTCGATGCACTCACCGAAGTGGGTTTTTCTAATCGTGGAATAAACAGCTGTGAGTGGGTGAGGGGGTGAGCGTAGGTAGGGCATAAGAGGCAGACAGCCATTCAGTCAGACACTAGAGAAAAGGGTTTGTGTAGGGCATCCGCTAATTCTAGCAAAGCCTGAAATTTTCTCTCTGCAGTCTGATACTAGGTCATGCCACTGACTGTTCCAGCTGGCAAGATCTAAAGGAAGTGACAGCACAGAGTCAACTCATTCTGCTTGACTGCTTTATAGGTCAGACAATATTTTATTAACACACTCAAACAGTTGTTCGTCCAGAGAGCACACAAACATCAAAGCAACACTGACCACGACCATAAAAAATGTCCCACATTCATCAACTAAACCCCGTTCATTTGTGATGAAGAATGTGGGTGTTCATCCTGAAGAGACTCACACATGTGTAGGAGGTAAGGTGGTTGAGAATTCTATGAATGTCATCTATTCTTGGAAATGATCTGCTTCTATTACCAATGTCTCATTTAAGTTTGACTTCACTATCCTCTAAATGTAGTTAAAGACAAACAGTGAACAAATCTAAGCACAAGCATAAAGAGTGGAAACACCTCACTTACATGGTGTAATCCTGTTCAAATACCTTTTTTAGTATATTTTTCTTCAACATTTAAAGATTCTCCATGCATGATTGTTGCTCAAAATTTGCTGTATATACCTGAAACTCAAACCTTTAGAGTAAAATTTTATTAATAAAATAATCAAGGTGAAAAAAAATCATTTTAATCCCACCCTTAGCCAAATGAGCCACTGTGAAAAATCTGCTCTGTTCCTTTAAGAGCTATCAAGGAACCTTTTTAGACTGTGCCATTGTTCTTATCTGTGCATTTATCAATGTTATCTTTGTCAACTGTTACTTTTTTTACTTTCACAACAATACTATCAGTTTTTTTTTCATGTTTGCACTAGTTCTCATCAGACAGACAGGGTAAGTATTCTCTTTTGCTACGTGAAAATGAGAGCACATAGAAAAGTTGAACATTTCACCCCGATTCACACTTAAAATTGACAAAATAAAGCAAAAAAACAAATTTTTTCTTCGTGCAATTTAAGCTGGAATTGAAAAAGAGACCAAGAGGTGTGTGTGTTTGGTCACAAGAGCAAACTGAGGCATATGACAAATTCAATAGAGTGCTCATCGCCCTCCCAGGTTTGAGACCCCAGCTCTTTGATTATTTCAAATGTATCAGAAACATTTCTGTTGAGTAAAGACTGAAAATAAACCTTTACTTAAAGATTGTTTTGTAGCCATTTTAATAGTCACGATAGATGTTATGGTTACTCCTGAATGGCTTGTTGCTTTTTACTGTACGCTTGCAGATCCTGGATCAGCTCTAGAGCAATAGACTTTACAGAATATAGTCTTGCTGCATCACGTGTAGTAGACGCAGGAGGACAAAAAACTGACAAAAAAAAAACAATTTAAACCAGACATTAAGCTGTCGTGGAGAAATGCACATTCCCACGTTTCCTTCACTGTTAGTGAATCTAAACATAAGCGTAAAACTGACAGGATTTTGATACCCCTGATGTTTATTTCACCAGCATTGTTTGTGTTATACAAGACTAGAAATTTATCATCCATCCAGAAACTTAATATGCTAAGTACCATGACTTTTGTGTTGTGCTTGTCTCCACATAAATGTGTATGCCGCTGATTGTTTTTCCCTGATTACTCATTGTTTCTGTTAATCCTGACGTGTATAAGCTCCCCGTCCCCTCAGCTTCATTATCTGTTGATGTTTATAATATAGTGTGCTTCCCCTCCATTGCTGAGGGTATGATTTTAGACTTAAATGTTGAAAAAGGCATTTTGTAGCTCCCGGGCTTTCATCACCGAAGTGACACTAACTGAACTATTATTTCAATTTTAAAAACGATTTTGCAAAACATTTGACAGAAAACCGACTAACGTTAAAAGAAGTGTGTAGTAGAACCTAATTTTGACATCGTGAGGTGAGAATTTGAGTCTTTCGATGGTTGTGATCACATTCACAGGCTTCAGTGTGCTCAACACGAAATATAGAGTAGTGATGAAGTGACGGACGTCTCTTTTTGAGGCTAGTCTGAATCTAATTGAGTTATGACAGACTGACAGATGAAGGGCAGGGAGATGAGATAAGATGTTCTGCTTTAAACAGCCATGGAAGCAGGATTCCACACTGTACACGCTTTACACACAGCCATGTAATCTTTATCATATGCTCTCACAAAGGCTAATGAGGGTGATCGTAAATTAACCAGGAACACAATGTCAAGTTATACTTTCTATGCTCATCAGAAGGGATTGAAAAAAAATGTGTGTGAGAGTGAGAGTATATACATAATATACATATACATACATTGGTCACTCAATCTGTCTGTTCTCTGTTGCTGACCGGAGGAGGAGGACAGTCAAATGGATGTTGTTTTCTTAACAAAGGTGAGTTTTTTTTACCTGGAAACTCCTATAATCCTCTTCCAGCCAGTAAGCAGCAGTATACAGATCCAAACTCTGATTGGCTGTCTGCACCCTCAGGCAGAATAATGTGAGACAGTCTGATCTGGATGTGACCCCAAGCATGAAATCAACTGTTTTGCTTTTAAGATAGTGGTGTGTTATTAATCTGAGATAGCATAACAGTCATAATAAATAAGAATTCTATAGAAAACTCCAGTCAACATTATTAAATTATATGTAAAATCACATTTTTACATGAAAACTATGATAAAATTGTTTAAAATCTTCCAAAAATTTCTTTATTTGTGGTTGTTATGGCAGCCATCTTTGTTAAACAACCAAATTTGCCAGCTGAAGTGTGTCAGAGAATTAAAAACATTTAACAGAACAGCAAATTTAACTAAATATAAGACTTTTTTTAAGGCCTACAATTTGTGTTTTTACATTTTTTACTTTTTAAGACCTCACAGAAACCCTGTGGATGGTAAGAGTATGAAATAAGGATGTACACATACATTTTACAACCAGATATTTAAAAAGTATACAGCAATAAAAGCATTTCCGGTTGTTAATTATTAATTTAAATAAAAATCACACCTTGGCACACATGAAGCCATTGTGAGACTGAACTACTAACCCACACGTGCTGTAAAAACAAATATCTTAAACTGCTGATCTGATCTGGGCTAAGCTTGAAGATGAAGGATTAGCAGCCCTCATCCCTGCAGTGGAACACACGGTGAGACACACTGATCACACAGCACAGCTCCACACCCACACACAGCGAACGCTCCTGCTGCGAACACCATGCTCTGATGGTGGAGTTCAGATCTGCTGACACCACTCTTCTGTATGAAAACACTCACATGGTGCTATTTCTAACTCTAAAACACAATATGAAGACCACCAATGTGATTTCACATCTGATGAGATGCACAAAAACAAGGGATTTTACATAGCTACCATTTTAGATTATTTAGGTCACTGTGGTGCTCTGAAAGGGTGGGGTTTGTGCCTGTAACCCATTGTATGCCAAGCGTGTGGGAGAAAAAGACATGGAAGAGTCACAGGGAGCTGTTGTTTGGTGAATCTTCACTCAGCAAAAGCTGATTAAGCAGATGTCTGAAGTATGTCTGACATAAACCTGAGATGTAGCAAAAAGATTAGTATGAGTCAGCTCAGGGGAGGAGAGAATGAAGGGCAAAAGAGAAAACGAGTAAGAAGGGGAGTCCAATGAACTGGAAATTGGTATTGCTGCCAACTATTGGTGCTTAGGAGCACTGCTGTTTCAATCTATAGAGCTGCATGTGGGTGCGTACATATGTCTCCATGCTGACTGCGCGTATGCATGTTTTCTTGTTCAAGTGCTCTGACATCACTGATTATATTTAGTTCACACTCAAAGTGCGCAGATCTGAGTGCTCTAATGGTCCATCTGCTCCCAAGCAGAGCCAAAGTGAACCACAAGAAAGAATCAGCAAACCAAAACACCTTTTTTTCTTAAGTGAAAGGAGCATCTTGCCTGTGGCTCTAGTGTAAGGCTGAAGTAGCCTGAACAGTGCCTGCACACACACAGTCAACTATGGCTTTTGATGCCATTAGAGTTCCATTTGCACCCAGTTCCTGGGAGGAATAGCTGGTTGAGTCGTGATGAGAAAAGGAGCAAAATACTAATTGAATTTTGCACAAACAAGAAAGTGTAGTGCAGGTCAAAGCTGGGTACACAAGAGAATAAAACTTTAAATTACTCACTCTGCTGTGAAGATAGACTAAAAGTGGGTCACTGCCAAACCTTTTCCTCATGTTGCATGCCTACAGATGATCAAGACTAAAGGGGCATATCTGGAGAATGTAGTCTATTTTGAGATCAGTAAAACTGGGAGATTTTAATTGCTCTTAAACACACGCACCCATCCAAAAATAATTTAATTAGGATATAAGTTACATTTATACATTCCGGGGATGTTTTCATCTTCAAACTGATGTAAAGTACTGTGCAAAGCAGTCAGTAAAGGTGTTCCAGAAATATAAATAAAGATTTATTCAAACAAATTAATATTCGGTGTACAAATTCGGGCATTTTATAACATTAAAGCAAGGTTTATGATTCACTAATCAGAATTGTGTTTATCGTCACATAATTAAGAGTTTCCACAGTTTTCTGACGTCTGACCATGTCTGACCTCACAGATGACCATCTTTAAAAATGTAAAAAATAAAAAATAAAAAAAAATCACATTAGAGCATTGCTAAATCTTGTTGAAAGCCAAAAGAAGAGTTGAAGCTGTTATAGATGCAAAGTGTTGGAAGAATTGGATTGAACATATTTTTTGCAAATATTCTAAGAATACGTTACAGTATATGTATTATATTTGATTGTTTGGTATATATTTATATAATCTGCTGCTGGAAAAATGGTTCAAATGTAAATTACTTAATTTTTTTTTTCATTTTTTTATTTCCTGCCACAATTCCATATCATTTTACATGTGTATAGCTAACAGTTTTCCTTCTTTGTAATCATTTTTAAACAATAAAATCTAAAACAATAAAATCTAAACAGATAAAAAATGTAATATTATGTATGTAAATAAATCATATATTCTGATGTATACATATAAAAGTGTATTTCGAAACATTCAAGCAAATACGGTGTGCACGTGATTGACCTGATCAAAGAGGGGGAAGAAAGTTCCTGTCTAGTCTGAAGCTCAGTGTGCAGTTCTTAACATGAAAATGTTGAATTATTGAGGCTTGTAAGGGTGTGTACACAAAGCTATTATGATGCTAACTGCTGTTTTGTGTAGAGCCCGAGCAGCTGTGCCTTTCATGGAGAGAATGATGGCATTTTGCTATATAACCTTTAGCAGTTAGTCACACAGGACCCATTCCAATACAGAGAACAGCAGGCTGCAGGCTCTTTTCACTGGCACATGCACACCCTTTGTTCTCAAACACAAAGCATCGGGAGAGACTGAAAGAGATCCTGATTTTTTTTAAAGAAGGGAAGCGTGCCAGGGAGGATGATGCTGTGTAGACTCTGTTGCAAGGTATTTTCAAAACAAATGTAATGAATAGTATTCTAATATTGACAAAAACTACCTCAGCTATGGTTTCCTCAAGATTAGCAGTTAGAAGCCCAATTTCCAACCCAGCGGACTGGGTTGAGAGCAGAATATTAGATATGCATGTAGTTCTTTACATTGTAACCTGTTTTAGATGGTAGACAGGTAGATGGTATTATATATGATTATAAAGGCAAGGCATAAATAAAGACTATTTGAACAATCTTGGCACCAGCTTGGCAAGAGCAAAAACAAGAGCTCGAAATGAACTCATGTGAGATAAACCCTGTGGGACAACTACTTTTAAATCTCAATAAACTAAAAACAATTACTTATTTGAAAGTGAAAACACAGCAGAGAAGACACAGATGTAGTGTCGTTTTATTCCTTGAGATGCCTTAGGTAGTTTTACCTGGACTCCCTGATTAATATTGATAACCGATTTATCATATCTGTTCATAAAAAAACATTGATGACATGAAATTGCTGCAATGTAAAGTAACTGAGGTAACATTGTAAATGTGTCCTGTTAGGAAAAAACACACACATTCATTAATGTCTATGGCGACAATTATGAGTGCACCCCTGAGAGAAAGTGTTAAAGTCGACCCCAATTAACTATTTAACCTCTCATTTTAAAGTTTTGGGAGTGAATGAGGAGTAGGTGCGTTCTATTGCTCTCACTCTCTCATGCTGGTCAATGAAATTTCAGCATGCCATTTTATTTCAAGGAAAAAAAATATATGTTTCTTTATGTAAAGATGGCTTAGGCTACAGTCCCCGAAACAAAGCTCCAGGAAAATCGACATATCACGATTTAACAGATTCACCATGGTCGACTGGAAATTGAGGGCACTTGTTTGGCATCAAATCCCAAGGTTGTCTTTTGAAAATAGATGTACTGTTTTGGAGACTGGGTCGCAAGGCAATATTCCAGCATGATGATGACCTCCAGTGTATTTTCACTAGAGGTGGGCGATATCTCGATATTTAAAATATATCGAGATATTTTTTAAACTCGATATGAATTCTGGCATATCATACATATCGATATAATGTCTTATTTTTAATTTTCGCCACTTTGCTTGTGTGCCTTCTCTGTGCTGCGCTCGTCCGCGTCTCCTTGCTTTTGTTCCCCCCTCCCCTCCTGTCGTCTCATTCAACATGGCGGCGCCCGCAACTAGCCCGGAGGCTACAGAACTTGTTGCAAAAAAGAACAGCTGGCTCCATTATATGGAAATACTTTGGTTTTAAGTCGTCAGACGAACAACAGACAGATGTCTACTGCCGTGAATGCCGTGAAAGTTGCTGCCAACTAAAGCTCAACTAATCTCCACAATTCTATAACGCGGAGTGTAGAATATGAAAGACAGAGCGCAAGGCACAGAGTCTGTGGCATTTCACATAGCGGTGGACATGGCACCCATATCCGTCGTTGAACAACGTGGCTTTAAACGTATGCTAAAAACACTTGATCCCAGTCAGATACAGTTTACCCAGTCGGCATTACTTTTCGAGACAGGAACTCCCGCGACTGTACACTACAGAGAGAGCGCGGCTTGCTGCTGAATTGGAAAAGGTTACTTACAACAGAGGTCCTGCAAAGATGAGCTTGAGTTGTTTTATTTTTGAATGAAAAGAAGGCAATGTGTATTATTTTACAGTTAAATTATTATTTATGTTATCAGGGATTTTTTTATATCCTAAATGTTACAGAAGCACTTTGTCCCTTCGCACTGCCTGTTCTTTTTTTGTTGTTTTATTTTTGAATGAAAAGGCAATATGCATTTCTTTATTGTTTAATAATATGTATGCAAGGATTCCTGAATGAAAATTCGCAGACGCACTTTTTTTGGAACCACCTACCTCTGAGCTTCAATAAAAAACGACTTTGAAATTTGTAATATTTGTTTTTGTAGTAGGTTTTTTGGGGGGGTTATAAATCCTGTAAAGATATCGAGATATATATCGTATATCCAGATATAGCAAAATATTTTGAGATATATTTTTTGCTTCATATCGCCCAGCCCTAATTTTCACATAAAAAGATATAATAAAGTTATGACACAGTGTATAGCACTGTGGTCTTTCAGTTAGAAGGTTTCCAGTTCAAAGCTCGCCTGTGCCCTTCCGGTAAGGAGTTGGCATGTTCTCTCTGGACATGTTCTCTCTGTACACTGGTTTCTCCCACTTGGACATCATCTGGGCTGGCAGGGTTAAAAAATGGCTCTGTAGGGTTGCTGGTTTTTGATGCATATTAAATACTTTACTGTAGATGACTGGATTGACAACCTGTGCAGGGACCAGGTACCCCCCCCCCCTCCCAACCCCGAAACAAGCGGGTGAGAACTTGAATGAATGAATGAAATAATGAATAATTAAAATACATATATTTAAAATTACACAAATCAGTAAGTGAATGTTTGAATGCATCTTTATAAATATTCAGCTTCCTGAATATTCAGTTTAAACATTTGTTTACAAAAAAAAACTACACATCCTCAGAATAAAGATTTTTCAGAACCACAGATGATTGTTGGTCATCCTCAAAAATGAGGTTTTTGTCTTTCCTTTGATCATAAATACATGTCTACCTTGAAGTAACACACATTTTGTTCTAGTAATGAGTGGAGGAAATCTCCCCAACTGGTTTTAATTCAAACACATTCATAGAGATGAACACAATGGTGATTCTAGTCATACACAACAATAGTTGCCAGAAAAAAAAATGTTTGTCTTTTAAACCAGAAAAAAACTTGTCCTGCTTTGCACATGATTATTGAATGAAGCCCTCCCTTTCTCTCCCTCTTCTCTTTCCATGATCATCCACACTGACATCATTCCCCTACTGACACACATTCAAGCAAATCTCCCCCTCGGCATATTTCTGATGGTATACCCCAGTAGACATCATCAATCTCTAACAAGAAATACTCTGGGTCCCTCACTCCATCTAGTGGGCACAGTCCTTTGATTCCATGAAGCACTCACACATACACTTGCATACACAGTACATGCTTTATTCTAAGATATACAAGTTATCCTATCTTTGCTTCCTGTGCATTTCTACTGTTAAATAGTGAATATGACTCATTATTAAGTAAAGGAACCCAACTGAACGGCTGAAAAGGCATCTGATTCATTTTCACATTCAAGCAACAAGAGCACCACCTATAGCTAAAGTCGTAAAAACATCACACAAGCACAGCATTCTCAACAATACTGACAACCACAGGACACTGAGTGTTACTACACTTGACCTACTAACACACATGTGGGCAAAACACACACCCAGCCCAGCGTCATCATCCTCATCATGGTGATCATAACCTACTTATGCTCTTACCATAGCAACACTAGCCTCTACTGGACAGAGTGGAAAACTACATTTACTTATCAGTCATTTTAAAACCACAATGTCCACATATGTAATGGTCAACACAGATACATTATAGTCAATATTTTTTAAGTAAATAAACAAATGTAATGTAGCAATCGTTTCATTTCCTGAAATAATTGACCAGCCAAAATAAACCAAAATATATATATAACGGTTAAAACCCTTGTCTGAAACTGTGAGACTGAACTGTGAGGAATGTTGGATGATGCTTTGATTAGAAACAGATGTGCTCAGACTCAGGAAGAAAACTCTCATGGGCCTTCAGGGGAAAGCTGGGGGGAAATGGAGACTAAAGTACCTACAAGGCTAAAAACTTTTACGCATGCTAAATCACATTAAATACCTATTTCAGCTATCAACAGCAAAATATGATAACAGATATACTGTAATAAAGGGACTTGGGAAAATTAACATTTGAATGACAGTGATTTCACTGAAATTTTCATCAATTTCACGATTTGAACAGTGTGGGATTTCTTAAGTATCATCTTAAAACCCGGCTTTTAACTTGGACTGAGCTTGTGTGGTTGTCTTTGTGTAATTAATGTATGCAGTGCAGTTTTGGAACGTGTTTTATCAGTTTTCTTTATTTTTATTCCTGCTTTAGAGGTCCATACTTGGGACTTGTCTATTTGTAAAATGTGCCATAGAAATGTAACTCATTCTTGTCTGAGAAGAGCTTGTGATTCTATTTATTCTACAAACTATTTATATTTATAGTCTGCCTCAGGGCACTCCTTTTTTAAAATAACAATTATTTTATTAAAAGAAATTATATCAAATATATTATTACTCATTTAAAGAACAAAGAGAATCCTTATTCTAAAAAAAAAACATATTAATAACTCGTTAGGTTAAAGAAATCTCCCCAAAAAAACTATAAATGTTTATTAAATTATGATTAAACAGATTGACTTTTGAAAGGTTTGACACTATAACACCATTATTCACTCATAAATTCCCCCATATTCATGATTTGTTTATTATTCTTACTATTGCTTTCTATTTGTATTGTTTATTATTATTATATTGCTTCATTATTATTAAATTACTTTTTAAGCTTTTTTATTTAAAACTTAGAAATGTAAAAAATGTGAAACATCGAAACAATTATAACTGTACATCACAGTTTACCATTTAATTTGACTCTTTTTTTTCCTTTGTTTTATTATTTTATCATTTAAATGAGTTTAAAACACTTCTGCATGTCTGCTTTAACTTTGTTTGTGTTATTCCTACACAAGTGTTCTTAATCTGTGCTTTATAAATAGTCATGTTGGCAATTAAATGGCAATATCAATAATTTAATCAGAATTAAAAACACTATTTGATCTAATTACCACTAATCCTTGAGTTAAGCAGGTTTTGGATCAATGCATTAAATCACTGTGCAAATACAGTTTAATGATTATTAAAAAAAACAACTTTTAATCCCCTTTGACATAAACACCAAGATAACACACCTTCAGAAAAATGCTCAGGTTTAGCGTATTGTCCGTTAATAAAACTGATTGAAGCCAACAGAGAGACAATGAGGTGTCTCACAGAGCTTTTCTGTGGTGATAACACCTTTTTTATGTACACCAAGTTCTTACAGAATGCCAGATTACCAGTATAACTCCCCAAGACTAAGTGGATTAGATGCTTTCAAGCTTCTCCCACAATCCCATTCTCTGTTCTCACATGTGTCTGCCTCAAACTTACAAAACGAACGCTCTCTTTAAAGCTATGGCTGACAGTCAACAACCAACTTTACCTCAAAACACTTCCATTCTTATCCCGAGCTAAACACACTAATATTCCTCCTGCTGAAAGTCCAAAGCAGAGGCTTGTGTTTAGTTAAGGGCATAAACAAACTATTATTAAAGCTACACGGGCATAGCATGGTACTGGAGTGCCCCCAACTGTCCTCAGAATAAAACTGCAAAGTAATGAATAAAGCCTGGTATTTAAAACCAAATTGTATATGCAAAACAATGGACAACAAATTTAATACATTACATTTGTAACTTATGCACAAAAATGCACAAAAGTTTGCTTTTTGTAGAAAAGATAAACTCACAGTTATGTTTTCTTGAATTTGCTTCAATGTTTATGTTTTTTTATTATTTATTCTGTAAAGAAGTGAAGTGAAATGTTATTTCTAGGCATGTTAAAGTGACTTAGACTCGACTGATTTTATGAGCAAAATCAAATCTAAAGCCTGGTACACACGTCAATGCAAATAATGCACAATACCGCATTTGCAAATATTTAAATTGGAATGCAAACACAAACCCTGATGGAGAAACTACAGATGCAGATTTGCATGTGGGAAAATGTACAAAGCAGACATAAAGGCTGCGTTTCGTCAATTTCACACAGATATTTTGAACATAGCCTAAAGGAATAGGTCATGCATCATGTGCGCATGGAACACAGAAGCCATTACGGCTCTAGATGACTGCGGCTCTTTGTATTATACTTCACTAAAGCTACAAATGAATTTGCTAGTGGACATTAACAATATTTAAAATGTGCTTTTAGATGGAGGTTTTATGTTAAAAGTTCTTAAAAAAACACAATACGCTTTTAGATGGAGGTTTTATGTTAAAAGTTCTTAAAAAAAAAA